>OX155897.1:38925458-39072458 GCA_944588485.1 Phosphuga atrata
ATTTGAAATCCCAGTTGGAGATGTCTTCATCCACGCAGGTGACTTCACAAAATGTGGACAACAATCAGAAGAGGAAGACTTCAATAAGTGGATTGGAACGTTGCCCCACAAACATAAAATTGTGATTGGGGGCAACCACGAATTGAGTTTCGACTCTAACTTTGTACATATCTTTAAGCAAAGCAGTGGGAATTCACGGCACACTGGCTGTTTCGAGGAAGATCTAAATTATGGGAAAAAGGAGGAGAATATTGGTGATGCTGTTAAGACTGAGAATATTAAGCAATATTTAACAAATTGTGTTTATTTAGAAGATGAGGCCTATGACATTTGTGGTATTAAATTATATGGAACCCCATGGTAAGAATTTTATTTAAAAAATTATTTAGTAAACCAAATATGAAACATTAGGTCAAAATTTTTCGTAACTATTCAAACTCATTGATGATTTACAGAGATACATTATTGTACAATTTAATTTCCTAGATCCATAAAATGCTGCTATGTAGTCTAATTAGACTTAACTGGCTAAAACTCCCCAATCCAAATTTCTTAGTTGAATAAACAAATCCGTCTCCTTCTCATGATAATTTTAGACTTAATTATTATTACCTTCTTAGGCAACCAGCATTTGGTAATTGGGCATTCAATTTGCCCAGAGGTGAAGAATGTTTGAACAAATGGAAAAGTATCCCTGAAGACACAGATGTATTGATTAGTCACACACCACCAGTTGGACATGCAGATTTTGCATGTTCTGGAGTTCGTGCTGGATGTGTTGAATTATTGCTCACTGTTCAAAACCGGGTTCTACCAAAGTATCACGTTTTTGGACACATTCACGAAATTGTGGATACTTTGTGGATAATTCACTTGTGGATACTTTGAGGCTAGTTTAATACATTGGTCATACGGTTAGTCTTGTCTGTCTAGTCTTGCCTGTCTAGTCTTGTCTGTCTAGTCTTGTCTGTCTATTCTTCTCTGTCGAGTCAAATATATTAAGTCAAATCAAATACATTTTATTTTATCATTTAAGATACAGTAAATCTAAAATAAAGAAAAAAATAAAGAAATGTGCCAACACAGAAACACAGTCTTGTCTGTCTAGTCTCTTGTCGGGCTAATCTTCTCTGACTAGTTTTGTGTATCTAGTCTTGTCTGTTTAGTCTTGTCTGTCTGGTTTGTCTGTCTAGTCTTGTCTGTCTAGTCTTATCTGTGTAGTTTTATATGTTTAGTATTGTCTCTCTAGTCTTGTCTGTTAAGTATTTTCTGTCTAGTCCTGTATGTGTCTGTTCTTCTCTGAAAAAGGCAGATACGAGTACACACACCCTTGTTTTTCGAAAAGTATTCTTATTCTGATTTGTTTTGATTATTTTTTGATTATTTGTTTCTGATTGTTTTGATTGTTTTCAATGTATTCACAATTTGTCTAGTTAATAATCTATTTGGCAAGTCTGCCTATTTAATTCTCTCTTATGTCTGTCTAATCCCTTTTTCTTATAGTCTTAATGTAATTAAAAAACAAGTTACATCATCTAATTTATATAATATAAGTTTAGAACCAATTTTAAGTAGAATGTAGTCGATATAAAATTTAAATAATGCAGTTAACGTGTCTGTTAGACGGAGCGAGTGCATGTGCACTACCAGTACAATGAGCCAAATTGATCTATAATCAAAGTTAGTAATCCACAAGTGTGTGCTAGAACAGCGTGATCAATACTAACCGACACTTGATGCCCCTTTTATATTTTATAAATCAAATTAATCTGTAACGCAATTTATTCATTTATTCGTGAACAAAAACAATACATAATAAATATTTAAAATATTTCATGGAAAATGTAAATTGGATGCGGTTATAATTGCGTATTTCAAATCAAACAAATATCTATAAACGTTTATCAATCGTGAATGTAATTGCGGAGCTAAACGATATTCTTTGATTTTATATTGGTAATTTTAGATAAATCGTTTATTTTTTGTTTTCTCTGCCAAGAGGAGAAAATATAAATTTTCCTTTTGTGTAATTTGTTTTCATTCAACGGGAACATCCGCAGATAAAATTATAAAAGGAAAGATATATTCTTCTCTTAGTCAATTAATTAAAAGTCGGTTGTTTCGCAGTAAAAAAAATCTCCTATGGAAAAAAAATCTCAAATTGTTTGTGCAGTTGCTTTGAACATTTTAAAGATTAAAAACCATTAGAAAACGTTTATTATTTCTACCTTTTTTCGGAGCTGAAAATGGAGCGGTGGCCGATTGAAAAAAGGATTACGTGTGTAAAGGATTTTATTAGAACGAACTCATTATTCAACGTCGGAGGTTGTTTTGTCAAAAGTTTAATTTTCCAGCCGCCAAATTGCGGGGAAAATGGAAAAAAGCCCAAAAACTTGTTCCAATAGACCGAAACTCCAAAAAATAATTCTGTCAACAAAATCAATATGAGTGACAAAGCACATTTCCAGTTGCATGGGAAGAGGAACAAACAAAACTTACGTTACTGGTCTGTCCAAAACCCTCAAATTATATTCGAAGAAGAGTAACTCTATGGCGTTCTCAAAAAGTAACTGTATGGCGTTGAATATGCTCAACTGGAGTAGTACGACCGTTTTTTGTAGCACAAATGAAAAACCCAATAGTGAACGTTATGTGGAGATGCTACAAATGTTCTTAATGGATGGCATTACATTACCCAACTCTTAATTCTAATAAACGTTATTTGGTAACAGCAAAATGGTGCAAGGCCTTATGTATCCAAAAAGGCCTATGGGAATGTTAAGAGAGTTCTTTCCTGGTCTTCTGATTTCCCAGCATTGGGATCAGTTCATTCGTTTGGATGAACAGGGTATTAACTCATAATGTTCTTGCCTGCAGTATTTCTTTTTTTTTTCTCAGTAATAGCAAAATTGACAAAGTCAGGAAGTGAACAAAAACGTTATCAATAAACGTTAATCAATCGTTTAACAGATATTATAAGATAGGTTAACCAATTATTTACAGAAATGGAAATATATTGATTTGAAAACTTCAAATCGCTCTTCAGGCTTTTTTGAATTAATACCCTGTTCATCTGGACCGACGAGTTGTGGCCTACTCGCTATCCAAATTAGTCTGCTTTTGATTATGTCTTATGGGATCATGTTAAATCTAATGTTTATAAGAACCGATCTGACAAAATTTACTTTTCTACAAATTTCCATTCCCAATTTTGTATATCAAATTTCTTTACATGGTCTAGTACAATCAATTCAATCTTATATATCTTCTCAAATCTGCTCGTCTTGAATTGACTATTTTTTCCACTTCAGTTAATAATTTTATTACCAAACACTGATTTATTTTAAATCTAGTATATTTCTGTTATTCTACTACTATTCGTTCAGAACTAAGTTAAACTAGATATAGAAAGCAACACATGTAAGATTAGACAAGAGATACAAATTTAAACAGACGAAACTAATCCGAAGATATTTAATCAAAAAATAGAATAATTAGAATGTTCCAGATTCGTATTAAAAATAAAAATGGTTCGTTTTTTTATATCGCGGCTGTTAGACAATAGAATCCTGGTGAAAATGAAATGTCGGTGAAGTGTCTCAACGAGGCATCGGTAATGCGTCAACGAAGTTTGGAACACTTTGGAAATTTGAATAGAGAAGCTTCGTTCAACTCTTTTATTGTGAAGTGTCGTCTAACAAGGGGACCCCCCGGACGCGTCATCACCGATTTGCCCAAATTTACAGTATAGGCTTGATTATAATATATAGGCCTATAATAGTATAGGCCTATAATTTACAGGCTTGACTATAAATGAAAGTGACGCAAGCGGGAGGGCCAGATGGCCAAGCGTTAAAAAAATAACTCACTTTTTACGCTCACCGATAAGTTACCGACAACTCATAAGCCCGCTATGTTTGCATAATTTTCAATGGCCGGTTAGCGCATCTGTAAGAGCTCGGCTTTATAGTACGAGGATTGCTGGTTCGATTCCCCGTGGAAACGCTTTTTTTTCTTACAATTTTCAAAATGACTTTCTTTAATTAATATAATTATTTATTATTGTTTAACTTTTTAATTGTAATTATTAATTTGTCAATTTAATTATTTTATTAGTATTAATATTTATTATTTGTTTCTTTATAACTTCAACGGTTAATTCTTAAAATTTCTTTCTTTCATTATTGCTATTATTGTTATTATTCTTTATTTTATTTTTTCGATACTTGCGCCACAAATGAACCATAGTTACCATTCATAATTTAGTATTCTTACTTATTATTTTACAAAGGTATTTCCAGAGGTATTATAATTAAGTTATATAAAATATTATAATTATATATATATATAATTAGTATATAAAACTAGTACATGTGGATCGTATTTTTCGGAATGGAATAGTTTTTGTGGATGGAACAGTTGAAAAGAATGGAATAGTTGCTAAAGGTGGAATAATTGATGAGGGTGAAATTGTATAATGAATTTTGACATTTGTATATGAAAGAGTAATCAGAATTGCGAGCTGCGCGATTCTTGTATCAGCTAAGGTTGTATGAGTTGCAAGATGTACAACTCGTACTGCACAGAATATTAACTAATAATTCATCCGTCTCAAATGATTTTAATGCTGTCAGATTTGTAAAATAATATAATAGAACACTTTTGAGGTGTACTTAATCATATAATGTTACCAATTGTCTGAAATCAAAGTGACTTTAATTTAAGGAGTGATATTAGAATTGAAAAGTTCCCAACGATCATAAAAAGGTTACTATATCTAACGATGTGATATTAGTTACTAAGGTGTACAAAATGGACGATAAAGAATCAGCTGTGGAGTAAAAAGTTACTGAAAATCTCACTAAAACTTTCATAACCTTATGGGTTATGTTGAACGTCAAAGTTGACAAAATCAATGTCACTTAATCAATTTAAGATTAAGTGACATTGATTTTGTCAACTTTGACGTTCAACATAACCCACATATTGTTTTAATCAAGTTGGTATCTTGTGTTTTTGAGTTACCAACATACTCAAACATAATCTCACCAACTATTTGTTAAAGTTACATTGTTGTCTTTTTTTTCGTCAAAATTGCAAGCCTTAGTTACTAATTTCACTTCATCATATATAGTAACCTCCTTTTATGAAGGTTGGCAACTCTTGATTTCCAATATCACTCCTCCAATTATAGTAAGTTTTCTTTTAGACAATTAGCAACACTTAGCAAAATTATGGTTACTAAAAGTTTCACCAAAAAAATAATAACCAATAAATTACTCAACTGACGTTAATGTCAACTTTGATTTAATTTTCATGTATTTCTTTATTTAAAAAATCTAGTGTCAAGGTTATCGGCCATGAAAATACCAAAATGGTCAAATTGTTTCAATAGAAATATCTATGATCTTAATAGATCTGAAAGAGTTTTTATTACATCTATTGCAGTTTTCGAGTTGTTGCTATTTGAATCCATTAGTATCAGTTCCGGTTTGACTTCGAGGGATGCGTATGTGGTCTGGATTTCTATGGCGGGAAACCTAATCTGCGGGGGTAAAACCAACGTTATAACTGTGTAACTGGCAGGGGTTAAACGCGCTGCCGCGGGTATGTGGTCTTGGACAGAAAAAATAAATTCTGTGTTAAGGCTATCGGCCACGAGAATACCAAATTTCAATAGAAAGGTCTATAAGCTACGCCGAACTGAAAGAATTTTGAATACAACTGTCCAAGTTTTCAAACTATAGTTATTTGAATATCTTACCTCGTGTGTGACTTTGAGTTTGAGGAGCGGCGACTGCCGCCAGATAAAATATTTTGCAAAACTAACGGAGGGATATCATAGACTGACTAATTCTCTACAAATGTGTGAAATTTTATTGTTCCACGTTGTGTGAAACTTCCTAAAATTTTCCTCTTCTCTGAATTTCGTTTTAGATTTTTTTCATTTATAAAAAAAAAATCGGCCAAACGGTTCGCTTTGGAAAAATGAAAATGACACAACTTTTAGATGAAAATGTGTTCAATAAAATAGCGTTAAATGCATGTTTCTTAGACTCCGGAAAATTGGACAAAAAAATATATTTGCAAGTTTTCAATGAATATTTCTTTATTAAAACAATTATGTGTCCAGGCTATCGGCCATCAAAATACCAAAACGTCAATTTCAATAGAAAAATGTATAATCTATATAGATCTGAAAGAAATTTTAATACATCTCTTGCAGTTTTCATTTTATAGTTATTTGAATTTATTAATTTCTGTTACGTTCGAGTTTGAGGGGCGGCGGCCACCGCCAGATAAAATATTTTTCAAAACTAACTGGGGGATATTATAGACTGACTAATTCTGTGTCAAATGTGTCAAATTTTGTTGTTCCACGTTGTATAAAACTTACAAAAATAATTTTTCAACAAATCCAGACATGTCAAACAGGAATTCCGATCAAAACCGAACGCGGAAATTTCAAAATATTCAAAAATTGCGAAAAAATATATTAATCCTTGAAGGATTTCAATGAAACTTATGCTGAATGTGGGTATCCACCAGAGGTATGATTTGACAAAATTAGAACGCTCCCACTCCAATGGGGACGTCGTGAAGAATGATTTTCTCGTCAACAATTTTATGGAAATATCTCGTCAACGCCTCAAGATGGAAAATTATAACCGGGATATCCGTATGTAAGACGTCGGTGTCTACAAAAAAGTATTCTTTGCAAATTTTGTAAAAACCTTCGGTTTGGTCGCAAAAGTAAAAAATATAAAATTGAAAAAATTTTAGAATGGGTACCCCTTCTCTGAATTTCGTTTTTCAATTTACATGGGTTTAAATGGGCTCTTTCGCCAAAACGGTTCACTTTGGAAAAATGAAAATGGCACAACTTTTAGATGAAAATCTGCTCTATAAAATAGCGCTAAATGCATGTTTCTTAGACTCCGGAAAATTGAACAAAAAAATATATTTGCAAGAATTTCTTTATTAAAAAAATCCTGTGTCAAGTCTATCGACCACAAATATGTCAATTTCAATAGAAACATGTACACTCTATATAAAACTTATGTAAACTACATAAAACTTTATGCGTTTGTTAAAAGAAAGTTAAAAGAACTATAGATCTGTGTTAAAATTATTTCATCCAAACCCAAGGAAATGAGGCATATGATTTTTCAAAGACGAAGCAGAAAGGTAGACGACATTTTTAAGTTCATGCAGCACATTTCAATAGGCCTCAATGAGCACTATTCGATTTTAAAAAGAAAAACCGGATAAATTTAGAGATGGCTTTTTCTTCAGCCCTCAAGTGATAGAACTGATCGTTTTTCAACAATAACTCTTTTGTTATACATGCTAGGAAGTCGCGGAATACACTTTAGATTCCAAATTAAATGTGCAATTTTCAACTATTCTTGTAGGAAAGTCGTAATTGTCACCGTTTGGAAAATGGATTTTAAATCACCAGATGACCCAAAAACTTACATCGTACCCCATATAAAATTTGCCGAATTTTCAGAATGTCCAATCAGAAATTTGTAAAACAATAGTTTTCTTTTATAAAATCAGTAAAAACTCTAATCAAATATGGCCGAGCTTACTTTTACTCAAGTAAGAGTGTGAATTTGCAAGAATATTCAATTGTTTCTAACGTAGAACTTTCCAACTTTAACAAATCTGAGAAATAAAATTTTCCCGGACACCATTCACCACGGAAATTGGAAGGAAACTTCTGTGGGGCGGACTTGCTAGCCATCCCGAATCCTGGAAAATGAATTGCATTTAAAAAAAATCCTGGTAAAACGGTTTGCAAAGGAATGATAAAATTTGCCCCGCTGCTAGAGGAAAGTTTACTCTATCGATTCATGCTACAAGAATTTATTAGAAATGTAGGGAAATGAAAAACGCAAATGTTTGAAAATCAAGTAAACAGTTGGAGACCGCTGGATCGTCAGCCGCAGAAAATTCATGCAGCATATTTTAATAGAACTTGATGAGTTGTATTCGAATTTGTATTGAAAATGCCGATAAATATTGAAATGGTAATACTGAAAGTTTTTCGCCAATAACTCTGTTGGTTGCTATACCTCCGAGGAAGACGCGTGTTGTACCGTTGGAATCTAAATTCAATTTAAAAGCCCCAATTATTCTCAAAAAAAACTCGTAAATATTGCGGTTTATGAAATAAATTTTTAAATTCAAATGTGAACGGAAGCAACTGTTTCTGATGTAAAATGGTCTGAATTTTAAGAATCTGATAAAATAAAAGTGTAAAATCTTTGCTTTCTTGTAGAAATTTGTGAAAAATTGCGAATTTTGACGTTGCTATGTGTTGCTAATCAAGAGCCAGAGTCGCCGAAATCAGCAATTTAGAGATTTCAAGATATCTCTTTGAATTTGATTTGAATTTCAACCTAACAATGAGCGAAAAATCAGAATTTTGATTTAAATTCTTTTTTTAAATTTTATCTTCTCATAATTACACGAATAATCATAAACGGATAAACTTCAACAATGACATTTGCACATAACCTGAGCAAAAATAGTGTCAGAATGATCAGCTGTAAGTGTAAATTGGCGATTCAGCGGCAAGCAATGGTCGTAGTATTTTTGACCTGGAGTGCGAATCCGTTGATGGATTAGAGAAATTCAAACGCCATACTGTTGGCCTTTTCACCGGGCATGCACTTGTTGGACTGGAAATATAATTTTTCTTTTTCGCGTTTCCGTTTGAAGAGGTGAAAAAAAAGTGACTTCGCGGATTGGGGCCTGCGGAACGTCCCCGGAGGTGTAATGCGCCGAGACTGATGTCGTTCGAAAGTAGACACGTGGGGCTATAATCCCTGAAAAAAGCAATACAATTCTAAAACATTTCACCGAATATTGGAGGTTTCAATTTGCTCAATTTTGAAAAATTCGTTTTGAGTTTGGACGGGCGTCGAGACCTCCAAATGCGATCGAGCGATGCGTCGTTCCTATCGCCTTATAGACCCTTTCGTTCTATATTCAGAAACCACCACCGCGAGGCCCTGCTATTTAATTTAGCGAATCCCAGGGGATTCTCGCGTACATATGCAAAATATGGTTTTTCGGGCCTCCCGGCGCCATCCGGCACGCAATCGCAATTAAACTCCAAAACAAACTTAAAGACACTATGCCGAATCGAATGGTGCCGGTCCGGTCCCGATCCGACTGTTGGGTATTCCAGGAGAGGGATCCCCGCAAATTAGGTGAAAAAAACAGCGCGTTTTTCCGATTTTTGTGTTAAAATTGACCCAGAGCGGCATTAGGATGCCGCAGGTCCCAGAATCTTCTACCGCCCTTTGCGGGTAAACATCTCGCATCGAACGGACCGGTTTGGAGACACGGCGCTCTTCAATCAAGAGTACGGCGTCCACAGATGTGATGAAAAAAAGGGGTTTTTTTCGCTTACATTTTCCGCCGCACCGGGTGAACCGACGGTCGCGTACTTTTCCGCATGACGTCAAAAAACGTGAAATCGACGCGGCAAGGGGAAGCAGTAAAAAAATCGAGCCACGGACCAAAATTGCTCCTCAAAAGTGCTAGAAACGATCTCCTGTTTTTGGCACCTGGAGGACGCCGTGTGGGACTTGCGAGCGGCAGACAGACACGGGTCGAGGGCCCGTTCAGTTTTACAACAGAAAATGACAATTTCCCGTTTGGACACGCAAGAGGAACGGAGTTTTTACGGAAAAAGTGAAAAATTTAAAACGCACCTACAGCCGCCCCCTGCGGGGGCGGAACTTGGTAAGGCTCGTCAAAGAAAACCTAATTTTTTGTTCAATTCATTGGAAAAAATTCAAGACGTAAACCGCATTTTTTGACAATTTTTCTTAATTTTCAAGAAATCTTGACTTTTGACCCCTTTCGAGTTCAGTGACGGTACCTTACTCGATTAGTATATTTCGACGATTAGATATTTTTATTATTATACAGGTGAATCACATGTGCTGGGGTGATAATTATCGTAAAAACAAGGGAAACAGTAATTGTGTCGGCACCTTGCACACGTTACCAAAGCCGCATTTCTACAGCTACATGGTTTTTTTAAATTATCCATAGAAAAACAAGCTTGATTTACATTAATAAAAGTTTGTCTGTCGTTGCAGAGTTTGGCAGGAAACCTCGCGTAATGCAACATGTCGCGGAATATTGGCGAGGATAGCTGGTGATGCAGGATGAAATGTATTTTGATGCAGTCTTCTTGATTTCTCGTTCTCTCTTGGTGAGATAAGAGCAGTTTTGAATCTTCCTGATAAAAATTTTATAATTCATGCCTGGAAGGATCTATTATAAGCCCGTGGTCGCTACAATGGAAATAAAAGAAAGCAATTTTAAGAATTAACCGTTGAAGTCATAAAGAAACAAATAATAAATATTAATACTAATAAAATAATTAAATTGGCAAATTATTAATTACAATTAAAAAGTTAAACAATAATAAATAATAATAATAATTAAAGAAAGTCATTTTAAAAATTGTAAGAAGAAAAAAGCGTCTCCACGGGAAATCGGACCAGCGATCCCCGTACTATAAAGCCGATCTCTTACCAATGCGCTAACCGGCCATTGAAATTTTCGCTAACATTACATAACAGGCTTATGAGTTACTTACCGGTTACTTGTCGGTAACTTACCGGTCCGCTTAAAAAGTGAGTTATTTTTTTAACGCTTGGCCATCTGGCCCTCCTGCTTGCGTCACTTTCATTTATAGTCAAGCCCTACATATACTGTAAATTTGGGCCAAATCGTTGATGACGCGTCCGTAGGGTCCCCTTGTAAGTAACATTTGTGCCTCCCGACACTTCAATCGAAACCGTAGAACACTCTACTCAAACGTATACTCATCAGAAACCATCATACCACATGAAGAAAGGTAAAGAAAAGTTCCTATCACAAACTAGGAAATCCAAGTTGCACTTACAAACATGAAGAACGGAAAAGTTGGCGACATAGACTCCTTTTTTTTGTTAATAGGTTTGTAACGACACTAAAGTCTTCTCTCGTGGTCGTGGCAGTAGTTGTGGTGGTAGTGTTACAGCGCTAACTAACAAATCTGGAGGTAACGAGTTCTATCACGAGTGTTGGCCGCATTTATACCAGAAGACAAATGTGTAATAAATGAGCACAAATTTAAAAAAACATCTAGGCTTCTGGGCCTATAAGAGAAAAATGTGGGCAAAATACAATAGGCCCCTTGACCGCAGTGAAGGGTTAATAGCCCGGTATCCACCTTGGATCAAATTAATAAAAAAACGACATTAAAACTTCGACAAGATATCACGAGGTAAACGCTATCAGAAGTTTTCTTGCAATGTCCCACAGCCAAGGATATTTTTCGGGTATTTCTGCCTGCAGCGAAAATTTTTTTGGTTGCGTAAATTTTATAGCCTTTTTTAAATCCCACCTTCAGCTCCTCGCTGGTGCTAAGCTCGAATAGCTCCTCTTTTAATACCATATTCCACACTTCCGTTTCATCAAATGGATTTATGATCAATGGTGGTATTTCCAGCGTCAGAATATCTTGGGGCAATGAAGAAAATCTCTGGGAGAATTCGTGCCGACTAATATTTTGCTTCATAAATTTCAATTTTCGAAGAAAATCCGAAATTACACACTGTGTTTTTAGTAAATTTAGACTGTCGCCTTGTAACTGCATGTTAACGTCATTAATTTTTTTCAACAAATCTGTCAAATACGCGATCTCTGATTTCAATTTGATCAGGTTTTCTTCGACGCTTCTCGTACGCTTCGACAGCAGCGTACTTCAGTATGTAAAAGCAATCATTTTCGTCGCACAACCGTGCAAATATACGGGTTGTTTAAACCCTTGATTGAAATTCAAATAAACCCTTGATTGACCCTATCATAAAATATTCAAATTTAATATTTTTGAAAATGTTCGGGGATTCGACTAATAACCCTGTTCTATAATATTCGAACGAAATATTTTTGCAACTGATCGGAGATTATATTAAAGTCTCAATTCCACCATTTTTCACCGATATGCAGCCTGTAAAACAGGGATGGGGAACCGATTTTCTGCCAAGGGCCATTTGGAAATTTTAAAACATCATTCGCGGGCCACACAAATAATAATAAAAGTTTTTTAGTTTTTATTGTTCAACAAAAAATATATAAATAAACAAATAAAAAATAAACAAATATAAAATATATCCATTTTTAAACATAATTAACTCCTCCTAATCCTAATGTGATGGCTGGAACTGTCTGTCTGCTGAGTCATGTGATATTAGCTGATATTGATGATGTGGCTACTCGCATACTTTACGATCGTAAGTTTAGAAAAGAACTGCTCGCAACAGTAAATTGTTTCAAATACAGATGCATATTTCAATGCATGTCTCCTGAAAATGGGAAATTCATCATTGCGTATGTAACGTTTATAGAACTCAAGCAGTGGGAGATTGTTGTATCTAGCTTTCAGCTCAACATTAGTTTGCAGCTGAATGAATTCGTGTTGGAGGTTATCATGTACATCAGCTGTTTCCACATTGAACGGTGTAGCAAAAATGTTCAATTGAATTTGCTTACTTTTCACGTCCTCAAATCTTTCATTAAATGCCTCAATTAGTTTCGCAAATTCACCAGCATACTCAAGTGTCGTAGAAGGCTTTTGTCCTTACTGCATAGGAAAATGCACCGTGTTATTCTTTTCGAGTTGCACTTTCCACAGCTTTAATTTAGCTTCAAATGATTTTACGTTTAATAGCAGGTAGCTGAGAAGCTTGTTGGGACCCTGCAGCTTGACGTTTAGCTCTGACAGGTACTTAGTAATGTCCACCATGAACGCTAGATCACACAGCCACTTGCTATTACTGAGTTCCCTGACAGGACTTCATCACGCAGTTCGTAAAACCTCATGAGCATGTTCCCGCGACTCAGCCACCGTACTTCACAGTGATAAACAAGATCACCGTACTCAGAGCCAAGGCCATTCAGAAATTTATTACATTGGCGGCATTAAGCCCCTGCTTTTGGTAAAATTAATATATGACACTACTGTTGACATCACATTGTCGAGCCGCAACGACTGTACACAGAGACTTTCTTGATGTATGATGCAGTGGCATATAATCAAATCATTTGGGTGAAGACTGAGACGATTAATTTCTTTCTTTACAAATGCAATTAACCCGTTCTGCGATCCAACCAAGGTTAGCTCAAGTATCTTCATTGATAGAACAAGTTTCTCATATAAGTCCTCACTTGTTGTAGTGCCATGCATGGCTTCCAGTGATAGCAGTTCTTCTTGCGTGTTAAACTCTGCATTTATTCCACTAACGAAAACGACCAGTTGAGCAGAATTTTTTATATCCGTTGTCTCGTCACAAGCCAGAGAGAAAAATTGGAAATCTTCTACAGATCCTTTCAGTGTGTTTTTAATAGCTTGTGCTAAGTCAGTAATCCGATCTGAGATGGTTCTCCGAGACAAACTAACACTCTAAAACAATTTTACTTTGTCTGGTACTATCAACTCCGCAGCAGCCACCATGCACTCTTTCACAAACTTTCCCTCTACATGAGGCCTCAGTTTCTTGCGATTAGCTCGCTCACTTCATAACTTGTGTGTTAAACGTTGTCATTGTCACCACGAAGCTTAGTGAAAACGGCTTGTTGTGATTTCAAACTCTGCTGAAGAGCATTGATTTTATCCAGGCACTTTTGGCCTCCCCATTCATTTAATTTTGCATATTTTGTGCTGCAATAACGCTCCAAAATAGCCTTTTTAATAACAGCTAACACATCCCCACAAACTAAGCAGGCACACAGGCTTGCCTTTCATCTCAACAAAAAAATAATCTTGTGTCCATTTTTCTTGAAAAGACCGATATTCTGCATCCACTTTTATTTTCTTTATTCTCGCCATTTGTAGGATGTCACACCATATTTAAGTTAATTTCTAATTCACTCACGTTTGCGCACGAAGAATCAAAAAGAATGACGAACAGTCACGCATATGCAACAAAGAAAAATTCACAATCCCCTCACATATTGCAAAATACATACACTGCAACATGAACGTATTAACTCGCGGGCCAGATCAAATGACTTCATCGCGGGCAGGATGTTCCGCACCCCTGCTGTAAAACATCTAAAATTTCTTTTGCTCCCTTAAGTAGTTTATTATCTGCCTACATTGATAGGTTAAATCAACATTTTTGTTTTTTTACTATCGAAACCAGATAAATTTTCGACTTGTCTACAACTTGTGAACCCCATTTCTTTTTCATGCCAACGTAGACCCCCATCGAGTCTACCGTCGACCGCTGGGGGTCCACCTAGACAACTTTGGGAATTACTGGTCTGGACCAGGGGTCGGCAATCCGCGGCTCGCAAGCCGCATGCGGCACTTTTGTTAAGTTGTGTGGCTCTTCAACTCGTCTATAATATGTGTTGTAAGTTTATTGGAACAAATCAAACTCCCATTTATTAAAATAAAGATTGAGAGACATTTAGAAAATTTACATTCGATTGTTTAAACTAACTAAAAAAAATTTTAAACAAAATTTTTATACATGAGAAAAGTACGTTCCCGTTTTAAGATAGACACATTCACATTTCTTTGCATTATACATTTATTAAAATAAAGAGAACTCCCATTTATTAAAATAAAGATTGAGAGACATTTAGAAAATTTACATTCGATTGTTTAAACTAACTAAAAAAATTTTTAAACAAAATTTTTATACATGAGAAAAGTACGTTCCCGTTTTAAGATAGACACATTCACATTTCTTTGCATTATACATCAAGCGGTGCTGATGTGTACGCAAACATTTCATATCAAGATTAAAATCGTAGTTTATTATACAAGTCTATGAAGAAGACCTTTTGTGCATGAGTTGCGAAGATTAAATGCTTTAATCGCAATGAGTCTCCGTGACAAAAATTGCTAACTAGTTAAAACGCAAAGTGACGAGAACACTATTTGGTCGTTGTCGATGTAATCTAGGTACGCCTACCCTAACTTAGATTTAATTTAGATTAGGTTATGGTTAGGTTACATTATATTAGAGCCAGATAAATCCAAACTGTGAACAAGAAAAACAAAATAAGAAAAATTAATTCAGTTTTAATATACGTCAGAAAATTTATTTTTTGGCCTCCTGAATTATAAAGCTAGCTTTGACATTGTGTATACGTCCAGCGAAACTAGATTTTTACACACAATGTTGCAAAGTACGGCCACGATGCGGTAAAGTGACCAGTAAATTTTAACCTTTCAGGGACACTTACAAAATAAATTAAGTATAGGACAATAAAATCTAATTTAATTTAGATTTTTTAAATTTTACTGTGCGTCTGACATGTGGAAAAATGACATATTATGTACCTAATAAATTTGAATTAGTAAAACTGTCAAAGTGTGCGATTACCAACATTCAAAAATTAAATAATTTCTAATATTGTAAATAATCTATAGTCCAATTTTTTTTTAAATGCAGTAACTAGAAACCTGATTTGCACTATGACAATTGTTCAATCTAGTTACAAAATTTGGCGCTAAATTCAAATATAGTTACTTGAATCTAAAATTGGTAACTTATTAAAAGTTTCATTAAATATCCTTATTATTATTGATTAAATACTCCAAATGGCACCAATAGTAATAAAATAAAAACAAATAAATGGACAAAAACGCAAGAAATCTAAATGATACAAACATATCAGATGATCATTGTGAATTGACACGGCAGCCATTGACAACTAACAGCTGCAAATGTAAGTGAAAAGAGAGAGAGAAAAGAGTTGAGATGGAGAAGTAAATATCGTCGCTATGAACTTCTCCTCGATTTAAGCCAATCAGAGAACAAGGTCAAATAAGCTCTATCTTCCCTGTACTGCATTCTTAAAAAAAATGGAAATGAAAAGAACAAATAAAAATAGTTTTATAATGAAACTCCATTTGATTTAGATTACATACGATTGTAATAATAACATAAAGATGCATATCGGACATAATTTACTTATTAATGTATTCATTTTAGTGTGCTAATACTATGTAATATAAAAATAATAAAAAATAAATATTATCAATTTGCGGGTCTATATACTATTATGAGCAGATTTTTAACAATATGAATATCCTGAATATAAAATGGGGGCCCAGCAGCTCTACGACGTTAGTCTTCAAAGTAATTTAAATCAAATTACGAACCTGATATTAACAAATCTCTGCATCAATTCACTCGTTAAAAATCTCACTGATTGTGATTTTTTTATACTATCATCCCTGCGGCTCTTGTATGAGATGTTATTTTTTTATTAAATGCATTTAAGTTATGTTTTCTCTAGCTATTTAGGCTGTCCTCATTTGAGGACGCTTTGCGATAATATATACAAAAACACTCAACACTTTTGGTTTTACTTTAGGAAAACAAATATTTATTTGTGTAAGCAATTTATTTAAACTATTTATTACGATATTCAGAAGAGCATGATATACATAGCATCATTCTACATGATATACATAGCATATATATACCTATCTTCGTTGGTTTGCACGCTTCTCCAAAATATAGCATTTTTTTATGAAATCTTAGAACTCCCAAAATACTGGCTTTGGATATGAACTTCAAAAAACGTATCAAAAAACAATCATATCTATATTTATATATGTGCCCATAATTATGAAAGTGGTCTAAGTCAAAAAATTAAAAAAAAATGAGTTTATCAGTTATTTCACACCACATTATTTTAAACTAAATTTATTCAATGTAATTTTTACGGTATCGTCATAAATGGACCATTAGATAGAGGTTATAATTTCAACATTATATTGAATTCATTTAGTGTTAATTATGAAAGTGGTCTAAGTCAAAAATTATATAGTATAGAACTATTTAACATTCTTTAAACACAAAGACGCCCATAAATACACAAGAGAGGTCCCAAGCAGAGGGGAAAAATCCATAATAGACTATGTACTCATAAATAGGAACTCTAGGCGGGAAATAAGGGATGTTAGAGTTATAAGAGGATCCGAGATAAATAGTGATCATTATCTACTAAAAGCGAAAACGACAATAAGCTGCCAGAGAGCGGGAAATAATAAGAACAAAATAGAACTGCGAAACAACAATAGTAAGGAGACTATAAAAAACTACAGACTAATGATAAAAGAAGTGGCGAACAATTATGCAAAGAAAGTTGAGGAAATGTTAGATGAGACAAGAACTAATAAATATTGTAATGTGGAGGAAGCATGGGAAACATTCAGAAACACCCTAATTAGCGCAGCAAAAGAAACATGTGGAACCACGAAAATAAATAGAAACAAAAAGCAAACGGCTTGGTGGAACGACAATGTTAAAAAGGAAGTTAAACTAAAGAAAGAGAAATGGAAAATATATCTACGTAAAGGAGATAATACCACTTACCAAGATTATAAAAGACAGAGAGACACAGTCAAAGAGATAGTATTAGAAGCAAAAAGAGAAACCTGGGAAGAGTTTGGACGAAAAATTGAAGCTGACTTCCATACAAACCAAAAGCTATTTTACAAAACTCTGAAAAACATAAGATCTGGGAAGAAGAATGAAGTAATTAAGCAAATTAAGGATGAACATGAAGCAATATTAACGGAGGAAGAAGACATAATAGAAAGATGGAGAAGATACTTTGAAAATCTGCTGAACAAAGAAAGTATTGTGGACAGAACCGAAAGAACCTACAACATAGAAGAAACAGAACAACAAAGAGAGCACATACAATTAGAAGAGGTTAAGAATGCCATAAATAGACTCAAAAGAGGTAAGGCTGCTGGGCATGATAATATAACAGGAGAAATGCTGAAAAATATGGGCGAAAAAGGAGATCAGTTATTATCAAAAATATGCAATATGGCTTGGGACGGAGGCAGAGTACCAAAAGACTGGGAGATAGGGGTCATTGTGCCAATATATAAGAAAGGGGACAGAAGAGACTGTAACAACTACCGAGGAATCACCCTGCTAAGCATAGCATCGAAAGTGTACGAGAGAATATTAGAAACAAAACTGAGTAGGGAACTAGAGCCACAGCTAGAAGAGTCACAGAGTGGTTTCAGGAAAGGCAGAAGTATACAGGATCATATATTTACGATTAAACAGATGATGGAACGAATAAGCAATACAGAGGATGAAATATATCAAGCATTCCTTGACCTGGAAAAGGCATTCGACAGAATATCAAGATCAATTATAGAAGAAACCCTGATCAAAAGGAAAATTAACCTAAAACTAATAAGAGCAATAATGGGCATGTACAAAAATAGTAGAAATATTGTTAGAACAGACAACATGCAATCACGCGAGTTTACGGTAAACGAGGGTGTACGGCAAGGAGGCGTTTTGAGTCCAACTTTATTCAACCTAGTTATGGACGAAGTAATGAAAGAAACGAGGAAAAGAACGTCTTCATTTAGTGTGGGGTATAGAAACCTAGAACCAATCCGTATAAGGGAATGTGCGTTTGCCGACGACCTTGTTATATTCGCGAGAAATGAAGTTGAACTGAGGAGAAACTTGGAGATATGGAACGAGAAATTAGCAGAGAAGAACCTCAGGATAAACGAAGAGAAAACAAAAATCATGGTTAGTGGGAAACCAGATACAAAAGTAAACATTGAGCTAAATGGAAAGGTATTAGAACAGGTTGACACCTTTAAATATTTGGGAGTACGTCTAGATAGCAAGGGACACCATGAAATAGAAATTAATGACAGAATAGAGAGTTCAGCAAGGGTGTACCACAGCCTCAGAAATAGTTTCTTGGGAAAGAAAGAAATTTCGCTAAAAGCAAAAATGAGTATATACAGAGCTGTATTCGTACCTATACTAACATTTGGCTGCGAAAGCTGGGTATTAACGAAGAGACTAAAGAGCAAGATCCAAAGTATAGAGATGAAATACCTAAGAAGAGTGTTAGGAGTCACAAGGCGAGATCGCATAAGAAATGACACCATCAGAGAACAGTTAAATGTGCAACCAGTAGCAAAGCGAATCGAGAACTGCCAACTGAGATGGTATGGACACCTCAAGCGAATGGAGGACAAAAGACCAGTCAAGAGAATATGGGAAGCTAAAGGTCAAAAAAAGAAAAGTAGAGGAAGACCAAAGACAACATGGAATCGTAACATAGAGAAAATAGTAGAGGACAGAGGACTCACAATGGTTCAAGCATCAAAAATGGCAAAAGGAAAACGGGAGTGGAAAAAGTTCATATATAGCGAAAGAAATGTATTGTAAAGTGTATATAATGTATTGTAAAGATTAAATGTAGGAATTAGGATATGAAATGTAACACCTTACACCTTAGGGTACACAAGGTTACTGATTATATATATATATAGAACTATTTAAGAATAGAAATTATATAAACATGAACTTGAATTGGCGCGTAGCTGATTTTGATATTCGTATAATGTATAGCCTACATGTAAAGAAATGGATCTACAGGAAAATATTTAATACTGAATTTAATTTACATTTCCATGCTCCTCGAAAAGGCACATGCCAAAAATGCGATTTACTGATTGGAAAAATCGGGGCATGCAATAATGAGTAATAGAAATTACATTAAGATGTAAACTTCTTTAAGGAAAAAGTCTTGTACATCAAGACCTTTTCCTTTACAAAATGTCCAACGAGCTAGGAACTCTCTTATAAAATGCTTTATGTCCTCATAAAATGTTCTATAAACTTCTTTAGGTGGTTCTAAATTCCAAGTTTTGAATCTTTCCCTTAAAAAATATAAGACCAAAAATATACAGAAATATTAAATTACTTCTATTATACACCACCACCAGACCAGTAACGAAAGAAAAACATAAAGATATTATGTGTTTACTATCATACATCCCTCCAGTTTTTTAGGAACATTTTAAGAATCTTAAAAACTCGAAATGGTAAAAATGGATTACTTTTTAAAAATAATTAATAAATGTTCATCATGAATTATTTTATTAAAGTTATTGTTTCAAATAAAACTCATGGTTCTTTATTTCTTTAAGTCATTTATAGGATATTCACTTAATTTTGAAAATGATCTAAGTCAATTCAAACTTTAAAAACAACATTATCGTATGAAATTCATACAAAATATCATATTCTTAATAAATTTTAATTAATGAAGACTAATAAAATCATATATTAAAATGTCGCATAATGTAAAAATATTTTTTAATTTATTCAAATGCAGTTTATTAAATATCTCGAAAAAACGAGAAATATGTGGATTAGACCATTTTCATAATTATGGGCATATATAGGAAAGCAAAGACGTCAACAAGTAAACAAATTTAGAAACGCAGAACTTGACCACCATGAAGTATAATAAAAAAAATAGTGTACCCCATGTAAAAACAATTTCCTCTATCTTCTAAAGGGTCTAAAATTAGAAGCATGTAAGGCATCAGCTCGTTTCTAAAAAAATGTTTATAGGGTGTTCTCAAAAGATAACGATGGGCGCTAATGGGTTAAAAGCATAAATATACAACCATGCATCATCGCAGAAATCATGTACCGTGCAGAAACATGGACTCTTAAGAACACCTTACTGAACAAGCTATTAGTGTAGCAAAGGGCTATAGAGCATAGGATATTGTTAAGACCAACAAGTGGATTGTAGAACAGACAAACATGCGAGACATCACCATTGCCAAGCTGAAATGTAAATGGGCAGGACATCGGGCCAGAGGTATAAACAGATGGAGCGCGAAGGTAGTACGTTGGAGGCCATGGACTCCAATTAACATAAAACAGAGAGAAATGGAAGGAGAAACAAAAAATGTACCAACATTCATAAAATAAAATAATTATAAAGCAGAAATTAAATCAAACTAAATAACTAAAGCTTATTACGGTTATCATTTTCTGCATTTTAAAGTCTAGTCTAGCCTGAAAAAATAATGTAGTTTTTAATGCACCAAATTTTCATAACATTGGAATTTTATAATAAAACTAACAAAAACCATTTTTATCACAAGTCGATTCAGTCATGCGACAAATTTTAATTAATTAATTTTACGAATAAGGTTAGAACGCATTAAACAATTCCAGGATTGTTTTTCATTCATCGAATTAAATTATTATTGTTTCAACGCGTTTGTGAAATTGCTTTTCGTGCGTAATAATTTAATTAGAAAAGTGTTTGGATGTGTGAGTGTGTGCACATTATTAATTATTTAATTGCATCACACATTTTGTATAAACAAATTGTGAATGTTGTGTTTATAGAAGGTCGACTCATATTTAATATCAGTCGTTAATAAAAAATATGAAAATACTACGAAAAGATTTAGATAAGAAGATTCATGTCATCCTCATATGTCATTTAGTCATGTTTTATTATCTACGTCCTGAAAAACTAATATTAGATGAGCAATTGATACGCAAACCAGCTAGACAAGGAATGGCAAATAGGATTTGACCAATGTATCTAAATAAGATAAGATTTAATAAATTTTAAATTCTTTTCGTTCTCAAATTGACTCAAATAGACTACGAAACAGCAATGGAATATCGATCTCGAGGGTTGACATTAACTGCTTTTAAGGACCCCTGAACTAAACAAACACAACAGAGATTAAACTAGACAGGAAATATTAGATAAACAAAATTTTATGGACAAAACGAGACGGTCAATACTAAGCAGACAGGACTGACAAAATGACTAGACGGACAAGACAAATAAGATTAAATATGATTAAACTGACTTAAAACTAAATGAACACAACACTAAAATTATTTCTAAATATAGGAAGAATTTTTGCTCACCTTCCTAGTTTCTTAGAACTAAAATCTAAAAAAAACCATCAAAAAATAATCTAAAAAAATAAATTTGTCACTGGAATTCCCACACGAATCTTTCATGGTAAACTTTTCCATTGACAAAAACAAGATAATTTTTTTTTTGTTTAAATTAAATTGTAGAATTTTATCTACCAACCGCGTAATTTATTTCATCATGTCTTTGAAATTAGCGATAATACAGTTTTGAAATGTGATGCCCGTCTTTATTTTTAATTATTATCCATTGAACTTAAATCCAATCAAAACACTGCTGAAACAACATCGACAACAATACCAATTACTTATAATAAGATAGTTTTGTTTAAAAATATAAGTCATTATTTTCTTTATATTTTTTTAATTTAAATAATCCTGTGAAAATATCATGTAAGGTAAGTCTAAAAGAAATAATAATTATTTATTTGTTTAGTGTTATAAAATAATAAGAATAATAATATTTATGGCAACATGGAAAGGTAACAATAGGCTACCAACTATCTTTCTTCCATGTTGCAATGCATTTATTTTTAATTTATTCAACTCTAAATCAAAAAAGCTATTAATTTAAATAATTGATTGATTTTTGAGTAGAAACTTCATTTCAATTTTAAAGATAAAAACATAAATTGTTCTTTAATAAACCTATTTTTTGATTCGTTATGCCCTACTTTTGAAGTTTGAACTTATTTAGCATGTTGATTCTTCTTCTCTTCCCAAAATCTCTTCATACGCTCACTGTGTTTCTTTTTCCATTCTTATAACCATCCTTGTCATTTTGGTTTTTCTGCGAATTTGTGATTGTTGATAGAATTCCTAAATTTTGTCATGTTGTGAATCATTTCTTGGGTAATACCAATTTCTTGTAGGTCTTCATTTATTTCTCCTAACCAGTTATTGTGATTTTTCAAGGATATTGCTAGGTTTAATATTCTCTTTGTTAGCCTGTGATCTCATAATCTGCATAGGTGACCATAGAATTTTAATCGCCTTTTCCTGATTGTATCTGTATTTTTTTCTGCATGCTGATACAGTTCTTGTGGTTTCTTTTTCATCCAAATTCCATTTACACAATTTTGTCCAAAAATCTTCTTGAGAAATTTCTTCTCCTGTTTGTCGGTGTTCTTTATTTTCGATAGCCCACCAATGATAATTTTCTCAGATGTATAAAGTGCTTCTGGTTTGACAACTGTTTTATAGTGATATAATTTTACATTACGTGAAATACATTTTTTATTGTAACTGTTTCAGGTGATTTTGTATGCCTTTTATAGCTTTGTAGTTCTTTCTCTGTTGGCTGCTCATTGATTTCTGCTGGTTGGATAATTTCACCTGGATTCTTGAATTTGTCTATTTCGTAAACTTTTCCATATTTGGTAATTAAAGGTTAGTTGTCGAATCTTGATTTTGTTCGCGTCGTTATATATCGCGTCTTTTCATATGAAATTGGGAGTTCAGTTTTTGTTGCAATTTCATGCAGTTTTTCTATGTAGTGGATTGTTTCTTGTCTATTGTTGGAGAGGATTGCAAGATCATCTGCCAACTCTAAACAGTCAAGGTTGATTTTATTTTTGCGTAGTCTGCCAACATTTATTCCTCTAGTTTAATTTTTCCATATACGTATCACTTTTCCAAAACTATGTTGAATAATAGTGGGGATAATTCATCTCCTTGTCTGACTCCAGTTCTTATTTCAAAAGGTTCAGAAATTTCTCCCAAAAATTTAACTTTTGCTTTGGTGTCCGCTTGAGTTTGTTGAATCAATATTCTTTTTTTCCTATCAGTTTGAAAATTGTATGTTGAATTTAAAAAAACCTTTAATATGTTGAGAAGTATTTGTCTGTCGATGGAGTCATACGCCTTTTTGAAGTCAATAAATATTTTTAAGTTTATTAAGTTACGTTTTGTTTTTAAGGATTTGTTCTACACAAATCTTCCTTTTCGAAATCATGCCTGGTATTCCCTAATTAAACTATCTGTCTGTTCTTCTAATCTATTAAGAAGGGAAGAGAAATTTTTGTAGACGACTGATATTAAAGAAATTCCTCTGTAGTTATTTATATCTAGTGAATCCCTTTCTTGTGAAGTGGGTGAATTAATGCACATTTCCATTCCTCAGGAATTTTCTCAGTACTCCAAATATTCTGTATGATTTCTTGAATATTTCTAGCTACTTTGTTACCACCTAACTTTAACTTTTCATAACATTTCTCCTGGCGCTTTGTTGTTTTCAGTCCTCTAACTAGTTGTTTGATTTCTTCTAGTGTAGGAGGTTCCGAGTTTAAATCGTGTGTAGTTTTCTCAAAAGTGCAAGAAGTTCACAGTTTACTGTATTATTGGTTTCTAATACAGAAGTTCCTTAATACCTAATACAAAAGTATTCCGTCTGGACGCCTGAAACAGAGGCTGGGGGCTTGTTAGTTTTATAGTTCTTCTTTAAATTTCATGTAGTAGTTCCTGGTATTGTTTTACTTGAAGTTTTGTTCAATTTCAACCAGTATGATTTGTTCAAATTTGCATTTCTCTACTCTAATGATTCTTTTATGTATGTTTTCTAGTTTTGAGGAATTCTTGCCATTTAATTTCTGATTTATGAGAGTTCCACGAGTGCCAGGCGTTTGTTCTTAGTTCTATTGCTTTGTAACTTATATCATTCCACCATCGATGTTTTTGTTTTCTGGGTGGCAAAACGGCTGATTGAGATGACTGGCATATCTTGTTTATTAGGTTATCAAAATCTACGGGAAGTTCCGATGGTAAATTTGCTAAAAAGATCTCCGAATTTAGCTTAACAAATTCTGGGTCAATTGGTGGTGTTCTGATCGTTTTTGCTTTAGGTTTATCAGGCTGAAACTTCATTTTCACCAGTGACAAGTGATGATCCGAATCTATGATTCCTTTCTTTACTTTAACATTCATGATCTTTCTCTGATTTTGACTAGTGATTGCAACGTGATCAATCTGAAATTCTCTTAGGTATTGATTTGGGGATCTCCATGTTTTTGTTTTTCTGGGAAAGGGCTGGATAGTGCGTTGACATGAATTTTAAATTACAGATTTGGCTGTACTCTATCAATCTTTCTCCATTTTTGTTGGTTCTGTTATGTGCGGGGTATAATTCTACAATTTTTTTAAATTTTTATTTCTCTGCCTATTTCGGCATTAAAATCTCTTAGCAGTATTTTTACATGCTGTTTCGGAATTTTATTTGTTACTTCTTCCAGTAACTACCAATCATCCCCATCATCTACCATCTGTGGGTCTTTCCTATTGTAATTGTTGGTTGGAGTATGTGCGTTAATTAACGTATATGCTTTATTTGCTGATTTGACTGAAAGGAGTAAAATTCTTTCAGAAGGAGACTTTAAATTTTGACTGAATTGGTGATGCTTTTCTTGACGGCAAAGGTCCTTGAGTCTTTTTTCAAATTGTGGTGGTTGATTTGGTGTAGATTTTGCTGGCTTTCCATATAATATATGTCTCCAGAATATATAGTCTCTAGATTATATTGTCTCCAGATTCAAAATGATTTTCATCTCTGCATCGAGTGTCTTGTAAAGCTAAAATTTTGGTGTCAAATTTATCTAGTACGTCCGTTTACCAGTTTAGTTTGCCACTTCTAAGTAACGTGTTGATGTTCAACGTGCCTTAGTACAGTTTCCGTCCTGGCCGAAGAGATTTGGGAAGCTGCGACACATTCCCGCATGATGTTCTCGGTCCCCCAGAATCCGATGACTGATTGTCTAGCGTATTTGCTAGGGCCCGGGGTAGATGCCTTATTGGCTGATTCCATCATGCTAATTAGTTGAAAGTCGTGTGGAGATCACACGTGGGTTATCTCAATATCTCGGCTAAGGTATTGAGCCTTAGAGGTTGTCTCAAGATATTTTCTGACATTTATAAACCTAATATTTTAATTAAAGTTTAATTCATAGGAAACATTCCACATCAAGTAAATACCTTTTGAAAAAAGGTTTCTTTGTATAATCCGAAAATTTAAAACTTACCAAATTATCTAAATTTAGTAACTAAATTTAAATCACATTTAAAAATAAATTTCAATTAAAAAAAAATCAAAACAAAAACAAAAAAATCTTATGTAATAACTTATGTAATAATCTTATGTAATAGCTAAATAACTAACTAAACTACAAAATAAATTACCTCATTATAAATTAATTACTTTCCAAATTAATATATTGATTAGTATTTAATGAACACTTATTGCTAAAATTTAGTTTTGCTTGACTTATATATTTTGTAAAATATTAATTAGATATACTCAATATAATATTATAATTAATACTATCTTAGAGTTTAAAAAATCATAATGAAAACTGTATTGATCTCAATTAGAAGATTGACAAATTTTATTGATTTACTTTTATTGATTTATTTATTGATAAAGCAATATCTAAAAAACAGGGTTCAGCTGGCCCGGCTGATAGTACCCTGTGAGGGCCCTACCTAGGGTTACAGGTGAAAACTGGTCAACGGCCTGGAAAGCGGATGAGGAAGAAATTCCCAACGATGGACAGGGCGGAAGAACCCTAAAATCCAAGTGTGTCTGTTCTCGTATCGAGCGGCGTTCTGGTCAGCGTCTGTTTTCCCATGTGAAAGGCGGCTGCTTCCATAGCTCTAGGACTTAAAATCTTAGTTCTAATCTTGCAAAGCATAACCTACCCAGTATATTTGCCCAGTCTAATGATTAGACAGTTGTTGCGTTATGTCGAAAGTCTATTCAATATTGAAACTACTCCAGGTGGTAGCTCGATATAACTTCATGAGCAGTGACGCAAACGGGCCGAAGGGTTCTGGAGAGCCTGCACTAGAAAGCGAGGGGAAGTCGGGGTTCCCTGGAAATCATAAACTCAAGACAAAACGCAGTTACTAGTTTGGAACTCTAAATGTGCAATCACTTCTTAAAGTGGGGAAACTCAAAGAAATAACGAAAACTATGGGAGACGGTGATATCAATCGGTCATGGCCATTTAGAAAACACGGTACAGAGATGATGAATAATTTGAAAGTGGACAATACAGGATATACAAAGGGAAACTATCGATCAGGGTAGCTAATATCAAATCCCTACCGCTTCTTGGAACAGCGTTTATAGTAGACACGTGCTTAATAGAGTCTGTGATAGGCTTTGAAAGTTCACCACCAAGACTGTCACTTCTGCACGTAGGATGTGGCATCAAGACTTACACTCTCATAAATGCTCACAGTCCGATCAACGAAGATAATCGCAAGAATTCAGACAAAGTCGAACAGTTTTGGGAAGAGCTAGAAGATCTAATGTCTCGGATACCAAAAAAGAACATCAAGGTACTAATGGGTGATTTCAATGCGCAGAATGGGAAGGAGAGAAAATATCGGAAGATAGTGGCAGAATATCCCGCACATAAACGTACCAATATAAATGGCGAGAGACTCTTAGAACTTTGTCGAGCCTTTACAGCTTGTGTCAACGACTTTTAAGCATTTACCCAGGAAACAAAATACATGGCGATCCCCCAATCCTCTATTGGGAAAATTTCTACGATGGAAAAGAGAGAAATCATGAATGTGAAAGTAGCAAGGGGAGCAGAAGTAGACTCCGATCACTACCTGACCAGAATTAAACTGAAGTTTTTACCATCCAGGAAAAGAATACGTAGACAAAATATCCCTCGATATGATGTCGGAAAATTAAAATCCAATAATGCGGCAAGGGAAAGTTAAAGAGATGAACTGAAGTGCCTTGCGTCAGGAAATTGGGATGTAATCCGAGACAAGATCCAAGGTGCTACTGGAAGAACTATTCCTCAGACAGAGCGAATAAGATAAAATTAGTGGAATGCAGAATGTAACGATGTACTGAAACTAAAAGAGGCATGGAAGAAATGGAGCTCAACGAAACGAGATGATGATCTGTTAATCTTCCGAAATCAGACGAAACATACAGCCCGGACTTTCAGAAGAACTAAGAGACAATATGAGACAAGATCAACTAAATAAAACACAAGAAGATTTCCAAATGAACAATACACGGAACTTTTATCGAACGTTCAAATTGCGGTTAAGGGGTTATCAGGCACCAGGAATGGCCGATAAGCAAAACTGTGACATCCTTGCCAGATATTTCGACTCACTGCTTAACTGTGCTGGTCCGCTAAAACCTGAAAATTAAACCACTGGAAGTATCATCTCCCATCACTCATTGCCTCCTGACGAAGACGAAATTTTCCGGATTATTCAAGGACTTAAGCTGCTGGTGCAGATGGTATCGTCGCTGAACTCCTGCGACCGGGATCTGCGGGAGTCGTAAAATCTTTCACTAGGTTACTTGAGAGCATAACGATAACTGAGAGGATCCCTGCTGACTGGCAAATGGCTTTGATCCATCCTCTACATAAGAAGGGTGACAAGATGGACGTTATTAATTATAGAGGCATCTTGTTTCAGTTCCTTACAAGATTTTATCGAAACCGTTGCTGACAAGAATAGAAGGGTTATTGGATTCTGAATTGGGTGAATACCGAGCAGGCTTTCGGAAAGGCAGATCTTGCACGGATCAAATCTTCAACCTGAGGAATATCATAAAGTACAAGATGTTGGGACAGAATAAATATGTCGCCGTCTTTGTGAACTTCCGGAAGGCCTATGACTCCTTTAATCGAAAAAACTTATTCGCAATTCTCGAGGAAATTGGAGTGGACAACAAGACGAGGAATCTAATTCAACAGACGATTAGAAATACTTTCTCCAAAATAAAGTTCCGGGGGGAGTTGTTGAGCCTTTCGATATCAAATCTGGTGTACGACAAGGCGACGGGCTTTCGCCAATATTATTCAACTGCGTCTTAGAAAAAGTTATTCGAGAAGAGACTTTCAGGGTAGGGAGAGGTAAAGAAAGTATAAGAACGGATTGTTTGGCATTCGCCGACGATGTGGTGATATTCACTACCGGTGTTGAAACAGCGACAAAAGAACTGAAGAACACCAGATGATAGGCAAAAAGACTTGGCTTCAAATTTCTTTTGAGAAGATTGCATTCATGACCAACATCAAAGACGCTCCTCTCCACTTGGAGTTGAGAGAAGCCAAGATAAAGCGAGTTAAGTGTTTTAAGTATTTGGAAGAAAAATTACAGGACAATGGGTCAGATAAGGATGCCATCAAAGAGCGGGCGAAAAGAATGGAAATGGCTTATCAACTTACTAAGGATACATACAACAAAAAGGATCTATCCTTTGGGGCTAAATTCCGACACCTAGATACTGTTGTCAGACCTGAATGTCTATATGCAGCAGAAACACATCCGGGAGAGAAAGGAAAATGCTCCGAAAAATCCTAGGGTCAAATATCAAGGATAGAGAGAGAAGACTAAAACCTAACAAATAACTATACCTGAAGACAGAAGGAATTGTAGCCCTAATGAGAGAAAAGAGAATACACTTGGTGAGGATAAACAGTACCAGACTGACGAAGAGGATTTTTGAATTCTTCATGAAGAGGAAGACGGAGCCGAAATGGTTTCGGGAAGTGAGATTGGATCGCATGGGGGTGAAAAAAGAAGACATAATGGACATAGAGAGGCGACTAATTCAGGAGTTTACAGGTTTCCAGGAAACATGGAAATTGTCAGTGAGAAAAGGAAGATCTTACACGGAGGAACAGAAGAAGGAAGTGGGAGAGAGGATGAAGAGATATTGGCAGAGAGTGAGGACAAAAAAATAATGTAAAAACTGTCAAACGTGGCCCATAGTGGGCCGTAACGAATATAAAAAAATCAATATTAAAAATAAACGTTTTCTTTAAATAAGTAGACTTTGTGAGTATGAAATTTAAAATATAACAAGCGTGTTGAAAAGTAACTGTTGTTCCTTTTTAAATTCAGATTTCAATTTCAGACACAACACCAGATTTTTTAAATAAAGGGTGACAAATTCAGTGTGTCCAATTTTTACTTAATAAAATCAAAAATAACTTATTTGCCATAATTTTAACTGTCTAATATTCAGTGAACCTTCAAGTTTTTTTTAATGGAGTGGAGGCCGATTGAACAAAGGCCATTCTCGCCAGTAGTTCTTCATTCTTTCGGACTGATCCCTTCTCTTTTCTGCAATCAATTCCCCTCTCATTCATATATCATCCTTCTGTACTCTTCTCGGTCCTCTCGGTTCTCTGTCAATTTGAATGTTTGTAGGTCTTCTTTGATATGGTAGATGTTTTGGATACGATATTTATTAATTTTATCAAATATTTGTTTAATTAATCTATCAGGAGTCATTCGCACCATGTGGCCATAGACCTGAAGTTCACGTCTCTCAATCGTGATTTTCAGATCTTTTGCCCGTCATATTTTTGCCTATTTGCTCTTAGCCTAAACTCTCCGTCAACTATTCGTCGTCCATATATTTTTCGAAGTAATTTTTTCTCCATTTTGATCAAACCTTCCACACCACTGTTACCACTATTAGTCTCTGTACCATATATAAGTATCGGTCTCACAACAGCGCTATAGTGTCTTAGTTTTGCATTGATTTAGAGATTTCGCTTATTATATATGTTTCCGGTGAGGAAACGTAGTTCAACAAATTTGTGCTTCTTTAGTTCTATTGTTTGCTTAACTGTTCCTCTCGGGTTGATTATTTCTCCAAGATATTTAAACTTACTTGTCACTTTCACCCTGTCGTACTTGGTTTTAATAGATTTTTTACATTGGTCATAATTTCTGTTTTGGCAGAAGATCTGAAGGCCTGCTTTCTCTGCTGTCTCTTTTATCTGGTTGATCTGATCAATAGCCTCTTTCTCCGATTTCGCAAAGAAGGCCAGAACGTCCTCGAATGCTAGGAAATGTATTTTGACATTCGTTTTTTCTTTTGCAAATTTTGCACACGATTTATTAGGCTCCCATAATGTTTTCATCACCGTATCTAAGACCACGTTGAATATAATTGGTGACGGGCCATCTCCTTGTCTTATACCCGTTTTTATCTGGAAAGGTTCGCTAACTTCTACTTGGAATTTGACTTTTGGTACGGTGTTACTTACGGTTAGTATTTATTAAGTTAATTGGCTTTTGGTCTTCTTGGTATTCTTGTAGTGTGTTAAAAATAAATTCTCGGTCTACTGTGTCGTATGCCTTCTAAAAGTTGATAAATGAAACAAACAAGTCCTTTTTTCTGGAGTTGTAGTATTTCAATATCATTTTCAAACTCAGAATTTGCTCTATAAATGATCTGTTTCTCCTAAATCCCGCTTTGTACTCTCCGAGTTTGGAATCGATTGGTGGCACCTATCTACTTAACAGTAACTTGGTAAATATTTTGACGTGACAGATAGAAGGGAAATTTACCTGTAATTACTGACCTCTGCTCTTTCACCTTTCCTGTGTAATGGTTGAATTAGAGCCACTAGCCACTCGTCCGGGATAACTTCGTCCATACAAACCTTCTGAAATAGTTTGGTTGTTTGTGAAATAATTTCTTCGCCCACAAGCTTCCATAGTTTGGTATAACGCAATCTTCTCCGGATACTTTATTGTTTTTGAGCTCGCGGATGGCTTTCCTAATTTCTTCTTCATCCGGCGGTAGAGAGTCTGGGTTTTGTGTTTTATTTTTTGAGCTGTTGGAAGTACTCTGCTAGTATTTCACAGTTTTCCCTGTTACCCACAGCCAGTGTACCATTGGAGCGTTTAAAGTTGAGACTGGGTGCTGCGTACCCCTTTACATGTCGTGTTACATGTCGTGTCAATTTGTGAAAGGAAGTGATCTGAAGATATAATCAACGTTTTCTTCACTCATTTTCAATGTTCCTGCTACATTTTCTAGATATAGCTGCATGGTCAATCTGGTATTCAAATAGCAATTTTGAAGAAAAGTTTGAAGAAACCCAGGTCTTCGTCATACTTGCCCTAGCTTTAAAATGCGTTGACATAATTTTTAGGTTAAGATGTTTACATAATTTGACTAGCCTTTCTCTATTTCTGTTTGTTCTTTTGTGTGCTGGATATTTACATATTATTTTCGAAAATGTCTTCTCCATTCTTAATTGTGCATTGACATCACCTATACTCGAACCGGCGAGAGAATGCAGCTGTACTGCACAGAAGTATGAGGGGCGAGGGACGCACCGAGGTACGCGCAGATAAGCTTGAGTTAAGAAATATGCGTCAGTTTTTCAAATACGGACAACTAAACACCACGCACTCGAAATAATGTGGGGTATGCGCAGAAAAATGTAAAACTCGCCGAGACTAGATGCATTCTCTGGCCGGTACGAGGATAGTCAAATTATCACATTGCTCGGTGAAAGTATTTCCTCTTCTAGTTTTTCCCAGAATTCCTCAACACTTTCTAGCTTACTTTTATTATCATTGTTTGTCGGCGCATATACATTAACTAGTGTATACTTTTTATTTAATGATTTAATGATCAGCAATGATAACCTAGATTAATACTATTAAAACTAGTTATTGAATCCAACAACTTCCTGTTAAAAAGGAATGCATTTCCCAGGTGTGACATGTTTTTCTTTATCCTTTTGCCACCTGTAGAGCGTTTTATTAGAACGATCTCCTTTAGTGAACCTCAGAGGTGGTTTCAATAATATTACAGGACAATTGCAAGATGGGTCGAAAAGTATCGTCGAACAGGTTCTATTATGGATACTAAATTAAACTGAAAAAAATGCTGGAACAGAAGTGAATACTTAATGCAAGTTAGGAACAGAATTGAAGAGAATTCTAATCATACGCAGCAAGTAGGAATTTTACTTCAATCGGTAAGAACAAATTTAAAGCAAGATTTACTCTTTCGGCCTTACAAATGGCTAAAAGCCTAAAAACTTCTTGTTTTGGACACAGAGGATAATTTTGGCAAGAAAATAATTATGAGTGACGAAACACATTTTCAATTGCATGGGGAGAGGAACAAGCAAATTTTACTTTACTGGTCTGCCGAAAACCCTCAAGTTATATTCGAAGAAAAGCTGCATTCTCTGAAGGTAACTGTATGGTGTGAAATATGGTCAGCTGTAGTTTGGGGATCGTATTTTTTTAAGATTAAATGGTATACGCACTAGTTGTCAATATACGCACTAGTTGTATACGTTATGTGGAGATGATACAAACGTTTTTAATGGATGTCATCGCTCAACTCCGATTACCAATATACGATATTTGATATCAGCAAGATAATGCAAGGCCTCATATATCCAACATGTCTATGGGAGTGTTACGAGAGTTTTTTCCTAGGTCATGTGATTTCCTAGCGTGGAGGCCTCCATCAGTTGTGGCCTCCTCGCTCTCCGGATTAGTCGGCTTTGGATTATTTCTTATGGGGTTATGTTAAATCTAACGTTTATCAGAACCGACCTGAATCTCTGGAAGGCTTAAAACGAAACATTCGAGAAGCTAGTGGTGAGATTTCGCCCGAAATGTGCCAGCCAACAATTCGTTCATTGTTGCATCGATCTCAATCATGCATCGAAGCCAACGAAGGTCATCTAAACGATGTAATTTTTAAATATTAATTAATAGTTTTGGATAGATAGATATATGAAGTATTTAACATGATATTAGACTTTGGAGTTTACTCTATAATGTTCACCAAAAACTTTGGTGTCCATCTTATTTCGTTTTTTGACAATTGCAGTTGAAAATCAGGACACTCGTAATTTGTCACCATATATATTAAAAAAATATATACAAGAAATCCTTTTAAATTATTTTATATAATTAATACCATAAACTTCAAACACTTCTTTTCGGCAAGCATCTCAAATTTATAAATTACATTCATATTTTTGTAAAACATTTATTTTGTGTAAAGCGTTGGATATAAATATAGCATATAATGAAATGAAACGCTCTTTACAAATCGTCCCTTCGATCTTCGTAAACTGATATAAATAAAACAAGACGTAATATTAAAAACCGTGATTGAGTGTGTAAAATTTCGCCTTAACGTCTATACACGCGAGACCTTCTAGAAACGACTTTTAAATTTAATATACAGGGCGCGAACAAACAATATCAAAATCGTTGTTTATTAAGAGAATCATTTTTCCGGCGATAATAAATTGTGATAGAAAAAAATGTTTTATAAAAATAAATTGTATTTTTATGATAAATTTTCGTTCCAAAATCCGATAGTTGTTTGTCAATGTTTAGAAGTAGAAAAAATAATAAGGAAATTATATAGAAAGTATGCTTCAAATATTTAAGTTTATGTAAATAGTTAAAACAAGGATGACCTATAGAATCCAGTGATCAACTACGTATGCGGTATTGATCAACTATTGACCAAATAAAACAGTCAATCAACATTTGTTGTTGATGGCTATCAATATAGAATTGGGTATAATCAATATCAAATTGGTAGTATTGATCATCAAGATTTCGATGAAATATTTCATCACCTCCCCTACTTTTTGGGACAAATTAATATCAAATTGCAATTGATAAATATCAAATTGAGAATCAACGCCAACAACGCCACTGGAATTAACAAAGCATGAAGGACCCCAAATTCCAATTATTGAAGTGGAATATGCCATAAAACGCTATAAAAATTGTAAAGCCTCAGGACGAGATTCCCAGCGAAATATATAAACTAATCTATAACACTGAATTAGATTAGGTTAGGTTAGGTGAGAAGAGAATTGTTCAATATAATATACACCACTGGAAAGTTATCATGCGATTGGCTCAGATCCTTATTTGTCACTGTGCCAAAGAAAGCAACTGCTAAGACGTATACTGATTACAGAACAATCAGCTTATTAAATCACTTACTGAAGATAGTCATGGCCTGGTCTATTCTAAGTGTGAAGAATACATAAGCAAATCGGAATTCGAGTTCCACAATGGCTTCGGCACAAGGGAGGGAGGCTCTATTTGAGATAAGTGTCCAGACTCAAAGAAGTCGTGATATGTCAGTTGATGACTATGCATGCTTCATAGAGTTCAAAAGGCGTTTAACAGGGTCAAACATGATGTGTTGGTATAGACTTTAGACCATATAGGACTGGATGGAAGGGATATTAGGATAAGATCAGTGGTTAGAATAGATGGTGATGATGCACCGGAAATAAATATCAAACGCGGAGTAAGGCAGGGTTGCATTTTATCGCCCTTGCTCTTGCTCTTTAATGTTTACTCTGAAAAAATATTCAAAGAAGCACTAAATGATATAAATTCCGGGTTTATTATAAATGGCGAAATCATAAACAACCTTCGCTACGTAGACGATATGGTATTGTTGGCCTCCACTCGTGAAGATTTCCAACGGATGATACATGCAGTCGTCGAAAAATGCGTAATAGCCTGACTCGGATTAAATGCAAATGCAATGGACAAATGTTTTAGTAATTAGCAAGCAATCTTATATCATATCCATTCATCTATGGCTCTACAACCCGGGGTGGGTCTTGGCCGCCTCAACAATTCTCCTCCACTCTCCGATCCAGAGTGGCTTCTTCCCAGTTGAGCACCCCCAGGGATTGAAGGTCCTTGCGGATATTATCTCGCCATCGAAGCTTTGGGCGCCCCAGTGGTCTTTTGTTGTTAGGGGTTTCTTCCCAGACCAGTTTAACTAGCCTTGAGTCATTACTCCTCTGGACATGTCCTAGCCATCTTAATCTGTTTGACTTGATTTCTTGTACTATACTTGGGCTATTATATGGTTCATATACCTCGTTGTTCGTGCGCATCTTATACCGCAACGTTTGTTGATCCCAGACTGCTCCAAATATTTTCTTAAGAAATTTTTCTTTCAAAACGATTGAGTAGTAACGCGTCTTGTACGGTCATGGTCCATGTTTCCCTAGCGTAAGTTACCACTGGTCTTATAATAGTTTTATATATATTTATTTTTGTTTGTCTGGTCAGGATTCTTGATCGTAGTAATTGCTGGGTTGCGTAGTAGCATTTATTTCCTTGTAGAATGCGCTGTCCTATTTCTACTTTAACGTTGCTATCTGATGTTATTAATGCCCCAAGGTAACGAAAAGACTGTACGTGCTGGAAGTTGTACTAATCCATGGTAACATTTTGCCGAATTCGATCTCGTCTTGTGTTTCGTGTCATATGCATATACTTCGTTTTCTCCTCGTTGACTTTCAATCTCATCTTTTTTGCCTCTTTTTTGGGTTTTATAAAGGCTTCCTTCACGCTAATTGTATTTCTTCCCACAACATCTAGATCATCTGCATAAGCTAGAATCAATCTGGGTCCGTTATTTTCGAAGATGCTCATACTTAGTTCGGTTCGTCTTATCACCTTCTCCAAGGCTAGGTTAAACAAAGCCGGTGACAGTGCATCCCCTCTTGTTTAAGGCCAGTTGTTATATCAAATATTTCGCTGTATTGACTTTCTATTTTAATTGTACCATATGATCCTTCAACGCATACTTTAATCATCCTCGTGAGTTTGCTGGGTATTCCAAACTCTTCTAGTGCTGACCATAAGCTTGCTCTGAAGATACTATTATACGCATGTTGTAAGTCTACGAATAGATTTTGCAAATCTCTATCGAATTCCCAGCATTTTTCTAACAGTTGTCTTAACGTAAATAGCTGGTCTGTTGTTGATCGTTTCCGTCTAAATCCACTTTGGTATTCTCCAACTATTTCTTCTGCATACGGTGTTATTCGGTTCCTAATTATGTTGGACAGAACTTTATATGATGTGTTAAGGAGTGTGATACCTCTATAGTTGTTACATGACATTATATTTCCCTTCTTATGTATTGGTATAATAGCTCCTACTTTCCAGTTCTTTGGAATCGATTCCTGTTCCCATATTTTTCAGCTGGTGTATGGTATCTCTTAGTTTCTGTTCACCCTCCTTCAGGCATTTTTTAGCTCTTTAATGGCTTGAGCTATTTCTTCTCTAGATGGTGGATCAACCCAGGCTTCAGCGCCATGTCGTTAATCCGCTTTTTGATATGTCGGGTCTTCTATATTGAGTAGGTTGCGAAAGTATTCTTTCCAGGTATTGAGGATTTCCTGTTTGCTAGTCATAAGTTCGCTCCTAAGTTTTCGCATTTTGTTTCTTAGGTTATGGAACTTATTTCTATTTTCATCCGATAAATTTTGTAACATCTTGATTCTTGCTCCATACTTTTCCCCATTAAGTCTGTGACAATCTGTATCGAACCACATCTTCTTTTTTGTATTTTGTTTCTCACGAAGCATTTCTTTGTTGGCTTCTTGAATTACTTCCTTTATTGTCTTCCAAGTATCCTCTACTTCTAGGTTCTGTACATGTATTTCTCTGTATGCCTGTTCTATTCTTTGTTGGCACTGATCCTTAACATCTGGCTGTTTTAGCTTTTTGATGTTCCACTGTACTTCTTTCTTGTGGCTTTTCTCTTTCCTTGCAGCTAGTAGCAGTCTAGTTTTGGCCCTAACCAAAATATGATCCGTATCTCCATCAGCTCCCCTGCAACTTCTAACGTCTATTATGTTTGATCTGCGTCCAGTGTCTACCCATAAGTTATCTATCTGACTTATCTGACTAGTTCCTGCCTTCCTACAAAAGGGATGGAGAGAACTAATGCCGTGTCTTCTAAATATCTTTAGAAGCAGTTTAGCGCTCGAATATATACCGGAGCTACGGAGAAGGGCTAAGGTGGTATTCATACCGAAGGTGGAGAAGAAAGACACCACTTAACCGAAGTCATTTAGACCCATTAGTCTAACATCTTTCATGTTAAAGACAATGGCGAAGGTAATTGATCACTACACAGCAGTCAGCATGCATACAGAGCAGGGAAATCCACAGAGACCGCCCTGTATCAGCTGACAATTGAAATAGAAGCAGCCCACAACTCGAGGGTGTCCACAGTTAGATGTACTATCACCGCTAATGTGGAGCCTGGTAGTTGATGAATTACTGGTTAGGCTGAACGACCTAGACATGAAATGTCAAGGTTACGCCGATGACATAGTCATAATAGCCGGAGGGAAGTTTCACGGAACGCTCTATGAAATTGTTCAGAGAGGCCTCAAAGTAACTAGTAGATGATGTCAAACATTGGGACTGAGACACAACCCGAGCAAAACCACGGTGATACCATTTACTAGAAGGAGTAAACTAAATTGCCTACAGCCCATACTCTTAGATGGGAGGGCAGTAGAATACAAACAGGAGATAAGGTATCTGGGTATCACACTAGATAGCAAACTCCTATGGAATAGACACGCTGAGGCTGCGGTAGGTAAAGCCAAACGCGCTCTATTGGTGAGCAGTAATCTGGCAGGAAACGTAGGGTTGTAACCCCACAATACTGGGATGGTTGTACACCATGATAGTGAGTCCTACAATCACTTATGGTGCAGTTGCGTGGGGAAGTAAAACCAAGCTGGCCTCTATGATGAAACAGCTTTAGAAGATTCAGAGACTGGCGTGTGTCTGCATCACGGGGGCGATGGGGTTATGTCCGACAGAAGCAATGGAGGTGCTGCTGGATCTGACTCCGCTGTACAGCAAGGAAGGAATAGGCAGAGGTAAATTAATCGGGAGCAGAGACCGAGACAGCCTCGCTGCCAAGATCCCCTGGCTGGAAATACTTAAAGATGAAATACCATTTCCAGAAAAACTACACAGCAATTTGTAGTAGTAAAGCCAATTGGAGCGACCACATAGAGCAAAAGGCTATCAAGTGGTATACAGATGGTTTGAAGACAAGGGAAGGTACTGGTGCAGGAGTGTTTGGACCTCGTACCAAGTACTTCGAATCTATGGGAATTTTCCCAAGTATCTTCCAAGCAGAGGTACACGCAATCGAAAGATATGCACAGTTTAACCTCGACAGGAATTATCGTAAAAAACGAATTGCTATCATGTCAGACAGCCAAGCAGCCATTAAGGCCATTAGCTCATACACCATCAGATCCAAACTGGTATGGGACTGTGTTCGGAAGCTAAACAAGCTTGGCAAAGATAATAAAGTAATGCTATACTGGGTACCAGGACACACTGGTATAGACGGACACAAAGAAGCCGATCACATAGCAAACAAGGGATCCAGTAGCCCCATTATTGGTCATAATCCATAATAATTGGTCACAACACCATCCACAAAAGTTTAGATGAAGAAATAAGAGAAAATGGATGAAAACCTGGAAAGAACTTTCAGGGCTAAGGCAATCCAAAGTGATGCTGGGATCTTTTAACCAGAAAAGAACAAAAGCTTGCCTGAAATTAAGCAGGAACAAGCTTAGAATTCTGACAGGAGTCCAGACGGGACACTGCAGACTTAGAAAACATCTCAAGGCCCTAGGCCTAGAGGAGGATGACGGATGCAGATTCTGTGGTTCAGCAGAGGAAACCCCCATATATCTACTCAAAGACTCTACAGGCCTTGAATCCCACCCAGATCCTGAAATTCCTAAAGGAAGGCGGAGGCGCTCTAAATGGGTAAGTACACCAACGCTTGGAGGAGGAGGGTGGGGTGCTATAAATCTATAAAGGTCGCAGTACAAGTCGTCACCACCATATCTACAATATACAATCTACCACCATTAAAAGGTTGAAAGGAGAATATTTCGGGCGTGTCATGCAGGGAATCAATCATGCAGGGAAATTTCTGATAAAAGAAAGCCAGGCAGAAACACATTATCGCTTAAGAATCTACGTGACTGGTAAAAAATCAGCTCAAGCTCTCTGTTCAGACTTGTTGGTGACCAACGTTCTGGAAGAATATGGTACTTAAGAGAAATGTATAAATATCAAATTGGGAAGAGTCAATTTCAAATTGGTATTAAACAATATCAAATTGGGAATAAAAAACGATAAATTGAAAATAATTACAATTTAATAGCATTGATGTGAATAGTTACACTATCCACAACGTATCTAGAAGTGATTAACAACTTATATAGTAGTGATGAACAACGTATGTAGTAGTGACCAACAACGTATATAGTAGTGATCAACAACGTATGTAGTAGTTATCAATAAATAACTGTTCAATCCTGTCTATTTTACTTCATCTATTATTGTATTTAGGTCTTGTTCATCTTGCCTTGTCTACTAAATTATATTTGTCTATTTATGTATAACTGTCTAATTTTGTCTATGTGTCTTCTCAGTCTAGTCTAGTATATTTAGTATTGTTTTTCCAATCTTAGATTGCTTCATATAGAAAAAATAATAAATGTATAAATATGGTACGAGGTTGTGTTGAACTTGAATTTCACGGTTACAAAAATATTTATTACAACAATGCTAACCCGCACTGACCTTAACCGCACCTATTTTTAGATAAATCTGTTTTAAAAATAGACCCCTTGTGCAATTATTTGCTCACTTATTGTCAATATTTGTATACATTTGCCTTATTAATTAATTGCGAATCTTTTAAGTAAGTGGTAAACAGTTGCACTCTATCAAAAAATATATTTCCAGTTTCCACAAAATAAGGTAAATGAATTTAAATGTTAAAGGCTAGTCTAGTCTAGATATTATAGATAGATTATCTAGCTTGACAGTATAGTTAAATAATTAAGCAGTTTATTAAAAGGAAACTTCCGAGAAGCGAGTTGTTATAAAATGTAAAACAATACTCCGATTACTTAATTACTTCTTGCGAGGGCTTTCTTGCTTTTATTTAACTTTCTTCTTGCCTTCTCAAGCAAAACTCCTACCCTTAGCCACTGTTCTGTTACGACATTATAGACTGTTTTTACAATTTTATGGCTAAATAACATTACAATAAAAAATTAAAACAAAGTGTATAACAACCCTAGTTGAATAACATGTTGTTAACGCTAATACAATTCGACTGCTCGTCTAATTAATGCGATTTATTAATGAAAAATCTAGATAAACTGAACACAATTGGTTATTACTGCTTAAACTTATCAATATGTTAATTATTTTTAACTTATTAACTTTAAATTATTCTAGTACAATTAGTCGATATAGATTACACTTATAATTATAATTTCTATGGCAGATTTTGCTGCCGAAGATGTGGATGCTGGTTTTAATATTGATGTAGTTGGGTATTATAAGTGTGGTTAAAACATAGTGAATTTTTCAATTCAGTGTAAGAATGAATTATCACGAAGTGATCGTCGTATCAGTCGCAACCTTCTTATGATTTCTAGTTTTGTGATTTAATCTGTCTAGTCTTGTAACTGTGGTCCAGTATACACTAGTTTTGACAGTCCAGTTTGTGTAGTATTACCTGCTTAATCTTAAGCCTTAAGTCTTGCGTGTTTAGTTTTTATATTTTTTTATATATAATTTTATCTGTTATTAATCTTGTCTGATCTTTGTGCTTATAATTCGTTTGAAAATAATGAAAGTTGTGATAAATGATATATCTTCCAATATTTGCTTGGTGTAATTTTGGGAAACTAGTGTTTGTGTTTCTGAACCCATTATGCAATATCGCGCCAATATAGGAGACATTTCCTGAAATCGCCGCGAACAGAATTATAGAAATGAATTCAATTTAGTGGTAATGAGCTGCCCATTAATGTAATTAAAGCATAAAGTATGTTATAATATCAACATGCTTGTCCATAGTTTCAATCAATACTTGAACTAAACGAATTCGAGCTATAGGGTTTTCCAATAAGAAGTTTCATTTTGATATGTAAAAAAACGAGTATTTTTAAGCGAAATCATCGGATGTTTATTTAATTGTAAAGTAAACAATATTAGCCAAATGGCCACCACGGCTACGCTTGCAAAACCATATTCACCAATATTCAATCAACAATTCGCACATTTGCGGCTGTACGTCCTCGATAACTTCACGAATTAGATCTTTGATTTCTTGAATCGATTGTGAGCCATTGGCATTGATCTTCACGTAGCCCCAAATAGAAAAGTCTAGAGGTGTTATATCACAAAACCTCGGTGGCCAATTGTGATCGCCTCTTCGAGAAATCAGACTGTCAGGAAACTATTCACGCAAAAGAGAGCGATGGTATCGTTACGTGTGTGATACCTAGCGTTGTTTTGTTGAATATAAACGTCGTCCACGTCAATATCTTCCAATTCCGGTCATAGAAAATCATTAATCATCGCTCGATAGCGCTATCCATTCACCCTAACAGTTGCTCCAGCCTCATTTTCGGAAAAGTAAGGTCCAATGACCCCGTCAGACCAAAAAACCGCACCGAACAGTCGCACGTTGAGGATGGAGAGGCTTTTCAACAATAATTTTTGGGTTTCTGAGCCCCAAATGCGACAATTCTGCTTGTTAACGTAGCCTACGAGGGGAAAATCATCACTGAAGATGATTTTTCTATGCAATTTGATGCATCAGTTTGATATTGCACACTCTCTTTGGCGTGGGGCAACATAGAGCTCACACTCCCTTTGGCGTGGGGCAACATAGATCCCACACTCTCTTTAGCGTGGGACTACATAGATCCCACACTCTCTTTAGCGTGGGGCATCTTTAATGTGAGGTCTATGTAATAGGTCTATGTATGGCGGCTGGAACTAGATTTTATATTTAATTTTCCCATAAGGAGGCGGTTCCTGGAGGAACTATCTTTCCTTACTTGCTTCACGGCGACCCAAAAATGTTTTAGTTTTGCAAACTGTGACCGCGAAATTTTCACCATTTTTGTAGTGAATTTTAATAATTTCATTGCGTTGTTGAAGCGTCCCATTTTTATTAATGGCCTAGTTTCATGGACGTATGAATACTAGGGTGTGGGAAAACCCGGTCTTTTTAGACTCTGCGAGTCCGAGTCGAGTCCGATTTTTCGGGTCCGGGTCTAATCTGTCTCGCAATTTAAACAAAAACACGAAAGGATTTTTCATGTTCACGCATATGGTAAAGCAAGCGATACTGTACGAACTTGCCGATTCAAATAAGTGGAACTTAACTTGGATAAACAAGGGATTTGGAGATTCTTATAGAAAATAGGCAAATAAAACAAAACTCCACAAGAGGCTCATAGCGGAAGGCAAATGGATGAATTTCCTTCTAAAGTGTCTAAAGAAAATTCAACTTGTCGGTATTCTTCGACATCATAGACGCTCTCGTCAGAATAATAAGTTTCATCTTGATCGTCATCAATACCATCTAGACCAGGACCAGTCGATCGCGATCTACCGGTCGATCGCGGAGTGATTTTGAGTTCGATCTTTATAAATACAAAGTAAAAATTAAAAAACGCTTCTCGCTAGCCTACGTTCAAATGTTACTACATGGAACTCAAGTCGGCCGCATCCCTACCAGTACAACAAGTACGACAGCTTCCGTTGAATGCCGATGCGCAAGAAACATTACTCAATTCAACCCTAAAATATTTCTCGAAATTTAAGTTGTTGAATAACAATTTCAAACAAGATTTGAAGATAGTAAGATTGTAAATATTGCACTATTTTGTTCAAATGTGTTTAAAAAAGATATCAAAATTGAAGAAAGTCAAATATCTATTATATTTGAAGCAAATCAGGATAAACTAGAATTGCAAATAATCAAACTTCAAAAAGTCAAATCAAAAAGATTTGTATTTGAAATCCAAAGATTAGTGTATTTCCAAATACAATCTTTGGATTAAGATAAGAGAAATACCCAATCTTAACAAATGCGGTACAAAAATTGATGTTTTTCTTTGGCTCGACGTATTTGGCGGAATCTTATCTTAGTATTTACACGAATTAAGTATTGGCTATATTTCTAATGTTGTTATTTTATATCAGATATAATATAAATTTCAATACTTTTTGTTCCTGTTTAAATGTTTAATGAATAAACATTATATAATAGATTCTTCCTTTCATAAATTTAGGGCCACCTTAACACTCAAACAATCAAAACTATAAAGACCGCGAAAACTAACCGCCAGCGCAATCCCTCACGTTTGCTAGAGTGAGATAAGTGACTGCAATGAATTTATAAAAGTTGCAGAGTAAGAATCTACATAAAAAATTAATTCCGATTTTCGTATTATGTTATTTTTACATGAAAAACAGCTTTTAAATGGCAATATGTTATGCATTTTCTCAAAAATTTTCTCCCCCATGGGGGTGTACTCCATGACCCCAGACACCCGTATATAATATATACAAAAGAGGAGATCGCCACTAGAAAAAAGTTGGACAGCCCTGATCTAGACCATGGTCATCTTCATCTTGCAAGCCTGTAATATTTTTCTTTTTATATACTACATCACAAACAGATAAGTGTATAGTGTGATTCAAACAGAAATTATAAAGACTAGAAGATTCCCGTCCAAATTTCATCATTACACTTGCACCGTCGCCGGTTGAATCTATATAACTCTATATAACTATATGTTTTTTTTTAATTTATGTTAATTGTGTTTAGGTGTTGTTCTACTCTTTCGACTATAATTGTATAGCAGTATATTAGATAAAAATTCTCAATAAACCCAGATTACACACTTCAGAGTCAATTCCATGCAAATTGATATTTAGATTTTCATACACGTCCATTCATCAAGTGTAATGCTAAATCGTCGATCTTCCTTACGACGCGGTGTACTAGACAATCCCAAACATTCAAGACCCGAGATTCGTTGAGTCTTAGATCGGGTTCGGGTATTTACCCTTGGACTCGTCGAGTCCGGGTCCGGGTACTCGGGCCCGAAAAACCCTAATGAATACTAGTATTCATAGGTCCATGGATAGTTTTAACTTGTCATCTGTCAAGTAGTTAGGTGGACTCATGTTAAAATGGCGGGTTATTTAAAATGAAACCTCTTATTGGAAGACCCGATATAAAACCAAATCTAGAACTATTCATTAAATATTTAATATGAATTGTATTAGTTGTTCTATAGGATTAAAAGATACTTTCATGAAATCTTGAAGTTCTTATGAGATCGAAATGAAATGTATAATTATTTATAAGTAGTATAATTTATTATATGTATAAAACAGATCTTGAACTAGGGAAATATGACTTTTCATATTTTAAAAGTAATCTAGAACTGGTAATATAAGAGAATATCCACATTCAACTCAAATGAAACAATTCAAACCAAATCAGTTTAGATAGCTAAAACTAAATTAAGTAAACATTTAAATTAGCAGCTCACAAGTTTTTTTTAAATATTTGTTTCCAAAACACTTAACAGCAATTGAGAAATTTTTCGAGTGGAGCTTCTCTACTCGCTTATATTTCCCCATCTCACTCGACATCGTCCTCGTAATGCCCCTAACGTTTAATCCCCTTTTATCCTTTCCATTTCAAACCCTTTTCCTGCGACTGCTTCGAGCTCTATTCTCCTAAATTTATTTTAAACGCAAAAGGATCTTGCTCTACATATTTTCCACACAAATTCTCACATCGTATGACATAAATCGTTTATACCAAAACATCCGAATAAAAATAAGTCATAATAAATATCATAATAAATATACAAAACTAGATAGGTTTACATTGCCCAGAGCAGTGTTTCCCAAAATTTCCTTGCATACCCCCCTATATACCTACATAATTTTTAACATTAAAAAATTGAATTGTTCACTTAAGAAACTTAAATGATACGTTTTAGGAAGAAATCACTAGGAAATTGTTACGAAACAAGAAAATTTACAAAACATATAATGAAAAACTGAAATTCAAATAATTCGAAATAATTTGAATAAAGATTTTTCCATTATTTTGTTTTTAATTTAGTAAGATCCTTGCGCTTGATGCTTGCTGTACAGAGATTTTATGTAAAGGTAGACTTCCGAGCAAAGCGGCACTGGCGTCATTAACGTAGCGATATAACGCGGCGACATAGCGATAGTATTATGCACTATGAAAATGTATGAGGCGCTATTCGAACGCAGCGACACTGACGCACTGACGCTGAGCGCGTTAATGTCGCTGCGCTCGAATGGCGTCTCATACATTTCCATAGTGCATAATACTATCGCTATGTCGGGGCGGCTTGGACGCTGCGTTAGTGACGCCAGAGCCCCTTTTCTCGGAAGTCTACCTTTAGGTTCCAATTTGATTAGCTTCAGTCTCAAGTCTCCCCGTTGTGTTCCAACGAATTCTTTTTTTCATCCAGACGATTTTTTTTACCAATAAAGCATATACAACAGTAAATCCACATTCTGCTAAATATGAAGATGAGAACGGTAACAATAGTTTGCTGGCACATTTTGTTGAATTTGGGTATTTGATTTCTGTTTCCTCGCAATGCCATGTCATCGCTCCCTTTATATTAGGTGAATAAAGTTTTAACTGACACATCGTTTTGCAATTCTACGAGTTCTTCTTAATACTGCATATTTGATATATCAGACAAATCCAATAACATTTGCTGCATAATCCATGTTGGAAAAGCAGTTTGTTTTAAATCAGAAAATCTTTCTTTTAAATCAGCCGAAACTATAGTAGTCTGAACAACAAGTACAAGAAAGAACAACAAGTATAGCGGCATCATTTACTTCACATTTTTGGGGCAACGAAACTGTTCAAAATTTTTGTTGTTAATATATTTCAAACATAACTCAAAAAGGATAATGAAAACAAATATCTTCGCTTTTGCATCGACAAGAGGTTTATTTGTTCCTTGAAGTTACTTATCCAATATATTTAGTTTTTCGTCAGATACTACATTTCAGGTTTGTCGCTTAAAAAAAAACACTAAGAGTCATAATAATCAAATAATCAAAAAGTAATAATCAAACAGTCCATAAATCTTTTCAAGCAGTTCCCTTTAGAGAGCCATCTTAGTTCAGTGTAAAGTAAAAGTCTCACATGTTCTGCATTTTGTTCTTCACAAAATAGCATGAAGAGACGCTCACATTTGGCATGTGCTTTAATAGCATTGATACACTTTATTACTGAATCTATTACTTTATTTAGAACAGGCGAGATGTTTTTAGCTACCAAGTTTTCCCTATAAGTAACACAATCCACAAGAATCATTTCCTATTCTTATTTTTCATCAATTTTAAGCAGCCATTTTTCTTGCCCACCATATTAGGAGCCCCATCTGCAGCACAAAATGTTATATTTTTCATTGGTATATTATTGACATCTTAGTAGTTTTTTGGTGCTTTCTAATCATTTACAGAACAACATTTCTTCAGAAAAATGACCATTATCAATATATCTAACACAGAGTGAATTTTCTTGTTTTCAGCTTTTCAACAAGTTGTTTTTCAATATCCTCACTCATTTCGTCTATTCTTCTGCTAACAGTTTTGTTACTGAGTGGCATATATGTCATATGATTAGGATTCTTTCAACTGCGTTGTTTAGCAAGATATAAAAGAGTCCGAGGGTTCCGATGTTAAATTGACGACGCCAAAAATCCAGTTGATAGTTTGGTCTCGTCAAAGGAATTTATAAAATATTTATTGGCCGCAATTATTTAAGAATTTGCTTTTTTTATTTTTTTAATTCAATTTTGGTACCGAAATCTAGCATTGAATTTAAATGGCCCGGAGCAAAAGGGTTAAACTCGTGTCGAGTCCATTTTCGAATTGCCCCCCTTAACAATCAAATTGCCCCCCTGTGGGGCGTGAGCCCCACGATGGGAAACACCGGCCTAGAGCCTACTCTCCATAATATTATAAGTCTGGTAATACTAGTTTAATGTCTTCTACGAGATCAGAGTAGTCTTCATAATAGATTAAAACTAAAACTAATAATGCTAATAATATTACTAATCTAGAATAGTCCACTAGAAGGAGACGAATCTAGAGAAATCTACAAAGACTATACTTTCTAGTTCTAAAGAGTGTCTCAGCAAGAACTTGAATTTTCAAAACTTATTAAAATAGACAAATTTAATGTTTTATTTACAGTTTGTTCTTGATATGTACAGAGTGACCCCTGTTGACAGGAGTGTACTCTTTTGACCAGTACATTTTGCAGTATGGACTGCTGGATTTCACGAATTTGGCGTTTAATTTCTTTTTTGAGTTCCTCAGTTATCTCAGGAGGGTTGGCATAGACCCTACTTTAAAGAAATCCCAGAAATAATAGTCCAACATCCTTTTTTTTAAGAAAGTACGGTCCGATTATCCCTCCTACCCACATGGCACACCAAACTGTCACTTTTTGAGAATATAATGGAAGTCCTTGGAAGACATGCAGATTGTCATATACCCAGATCCGACAATTCTGCTTGTTAACGAAGCCGTTGAGATGGAAATGAGCCTCGTCACTAAACATTATTTTGTTGAGGAATTCATCGTTAGTTTTCAGTTGTTCCAAGATCCAGTTGGTAAAGTTCCTACGCTGTTTATGGTCGCTAGGATGCATTTGTTGGGTCAGCTGAAGCATGGAGGTGTAAATCTTTGCCCAAAATCGATGAAGAGTGCTGCGATGGACGTTTAATTCATGGCAACGAAGTCTTATGGAGTTGTTTGGTAGTTCTGTCACTCACAGCTGCGATGTTTTCTGCCGATCTTTGTGGCCGATTACGGATGATGTTTCTTTCAATGAAATTGTCCGCTCAAATTTCATCACCAAATTTTCAATAGCAGGCCTCATCGGTCGATTATGCTCCCCGAAATGATCGTGTAACTTGCGAATCGTTGCAGTTAAACTTTCTCAATATTGGTAATGGGTTTTCACTATTAAAAAACGTTCTTGCAAGGTTTAACGCACCATTTTTTGAAAAGTCAATTTTTGAATTAAACAAATACTAAATATGGCTGACTCAACCATTGACACACGGAATTGTCGCGCAATTGGAAGTTCAAGTTCTTTCTGAGACACCCTTTATCTATGCATTATATACAAATAGAGTTGGCATTTTTGCAATGGGGAAACCAAACCAGGACATTCAGATTTCAGAAGATTTTTTAGAATGATCTGAAATTCTAATTTGTTAATAAAACACAATTCAAGTTTGAACTGTACCTAGTAATGTTTTTGTTTTATTTGAAAGAGTGGATGTCCCAAAATTACCTGCCAATCTAATCTGTCTATAAAACGCATTTTTTATTTATGAATAGGATGGTTGCGACAGTTACTACGTGGTAATTCATACTTACAGTGAATTAAAAAATTCACTATGTTTTTACCACACTTATAGTATGTAAAAATGTTATATATCGCGACTCGAGTTTCGACGTTTGACGGTCATTTTCAAGTGACTTAACAAATTGTTGAGGCTGAATATATATATATATATATATATATATATACCCTATATTATAGTTTTGGTAGGGAGGGGGGCGATATCTTTTCGTAGATGAGGACTTATCTGTTTGAGATTGGGTCAGATTAAGAAGTTGGGAACAGATTAGGTCGGTTTGCTCGTTTAGGAGATTAACTGAGGGATTACGGGATTTTTTGAAAATTTTTAATGACTAGGAGATTTAGTTTTGGGACTTTGTTGCAATTATGCAAGAGAAAAGCGAGAGAAAGTTCTGAAAACCGTGTTGAAAAACTTCGACCTGTCTGACCTATGTACACGCTATTGCATTCGGAACAATGAATTTCGTATACGCCGGATTTTTTGAGGGGGTCGATTTTGTCTATAGCATTAAACAATATGCTGGACAACTTTGAGGATGGTTTAAATGCTGCTTGAAGATTTTTCTTTCGAAGGACATTTGCGTTGTGCTCGCTTATTTTGCCAAAATATGTCAGGGAGATGAAAGTTTCGTCTGAATTTGAGGCTTACGGATAGATTTGGGCCATTGTGAATTGGGTTTATTATTAATAATGTTTTGGATGAGTTTTGTTGGGAAACCTTTTTCTGTAGCGATTGAAATGATGGTATTTAACTCTTTGATTCTCTTTTCTGAGGTAAGGGGGATTGAAAGGGCTCGATGTATCATTGAATGATAGGCAGCTAATTTATATATATATATATATATATATATATATATATATATATATATATATATATACCCGACACTCGTGTCACCAAGATCAAGACACCAAGCACAAGTGTATGCCGTGGGAGGAGGCCTTGGCCCGTCATGGGCTGTTTCGCCAGGAATTATTATATATATATATATATATATATATATATATATATATATATATATATATATATATATATATCAAATTCTATTTTGTTGTTTTTGTGAATCAGAGTAGAGCCTAAGAAGTTTATTTTGTTGTCTGTTTCTACTTCGATGGTGTATTTAATTTTGGGATGAACGTTGTTTATTAGGTTGAGAAATTGGTCTAATGGAAGTGCTGTACCACTAAAACACGCTATTACGTTATCTACATATCTATACCAAAATTAATCATGTTTTTTGGAGAAATCTAGTTTGAATTTTTTTCTTCGATAGTTGACATGAATAGATCGGCTAAAAGGGGACTTAATGGCGATCCCATTGCTAGACCTGATGTTTGCTGATAGTATGTGTTATTAAATATGAAGTAATTTTGATTAACACATGTTTCCAGGGGCTTGATAAAGTTCAGATTTTATAAGATGATGACAATTGGCTTTATCAATTATTTTTTTTATGATTTCGTGTTCCTCTTTAGTAGGTTTTTTACTTTACCCTCGTTAGTAGGATATTAGAAAATATACTATTAACATCCAATGGTACGAGTTTATTGGAGTTGTTATTGGTTTGAGGAGTTCCGAGAGGGCGACTGAATTTTTTACAGAATATTTTGGGGTAAATTTGGTGTAGTTTTTGAAGAAAATATTCAGTTTAATTGCCAAAACTCTTGCTACACTGTTAATATAGGAGACAACGGATCTAATGGGAGAATCGGGTCATTTTTTATTTGAACATCGATAATGTCTTTGCTTTATTCGAAAGTAGAGATAGGGAGGTTGTGTTTGAAATAAAATATCTGCCCAATGACCGTGGCCCACGTTCAATCCTTTGATTAAATTTTCCATGATATGTTGACATAATTGCTGGAAAATTGGAGGAATATTTTGTAAAATTTTGTTATTGAGGTACTCAGTGGTTTGTACATGACCTCTATGCAATGTACACTTTCTTTTAAAAATTCCCTCAAAGGAAGTGAAGGTGGAAGAGTCCAGATGGTACAACAAAAAACGAAATAGATTTCAGAATTACAGACAGGAAGGAAATAATACATGATGTTACAGAGCTGAATAACCTAACGTTAGGAAGAGAACATAGAATTATTAGAACGAAAATCACTATTAATATCAGTAAGGAAAGGTCAAAACTAATTCCTAAGGCTAAAACAAGAAAATAGACCACTATTGAGGAACTAGAAGCATATAGGGCCAACATACAAATACACTTAAAACAACTAGACAACAGATAAATATAGAAACATTGAGCAACACGAAATAAAAGTTCTAAAGAAACGCCTAATGAAAGCTAAAAGAGAACTAATAATTAAATACACCAGTGGATCGGACGAGCTAAGAAAACTCAATGAAGAGATATCAAAATCTGCCAAAATGGACATACGGAAATACAACGCCGACAATATTGCCCCGTTAATAGAACAAAATAAAAACATGAAAGTACTAAACAGAAAGCTAGGCACCGCGAAGAAGACCATCAGTAAAGTCACAAATGTCCAGGGTAATATTGTCACATCAAAAGAAGATATCCTCCAGGTACTTCAGAACTTCTATGCCGCGTTATATAGGTATAGGGAAGACAACACACCTAAGGTCTACATACTGAGAGTTCAAAAGGATTCTGAGGACATAGCCGATATAACAACAGAGGAAATACGAGCTTCGCTACAAAAAATGAAGAAAATCAAATCACCTGTTGAGAAGGAGATTGTGATAGAAGCAATAAAGGATGGAGATTCACTAATACCATCTATGCTTAAAGTATTCAATGTATTCACATGTCTCATAGAAGGCAAAACAACGTCAAAATGGAATAACGCCATTATAACAATTATGCACAAGAAAGGCGATATAGTAGACCTAGCAAACTAGCAACCACCCATCATTCTCCTATCAGAAATATATAAACGGTTCACTAAGAATATTACAAAGTGATTAACACCTAAGCTCGATTTCTACCAAACTCGGAAACAAGTAGGATTCCGATCGGGTTTTGTGACCATCTGCAAATTATTAAGACGTTCATCGAAAGATATATTGAATACAATAAGTCATTCGTTCTAATATTTGTCGACTTCCGAAAACCGTTCGACTCTATAAACCAGCAGAAAATGCTCGAAGCACTGGCTGAGTGTGGAATAGTCCAAGAATGGATCTGACCAAATTTATTTACTGCTCTCTTAGAACCCATGAGTAAAAAAATGTATTGTGACAATAAAGGCGTTTACATAAATGGCGAGAAAATGCGGAATCTGAAGTTTGCAGATGGCTTAGTTCAGATAGCGAACTGGCTCACAGTTGGCAGAATTGCCGAAAAGTGAACAAAAATATAATACCTCGTCCTATATATCTGAAATTCAGGTTACAGTGGTTATTTTTTCGCTGATCATGAATATGTTATCATAAATTTAAAAAACAAAATAGCGAATTTAATATGGCGCATGTTTCTTCGATATACCCATCTAATTTTTACAAAATGTATTGACACAAAACTGTAAAAGTAATTAATCCCGAGCTAGTTTCATGTATATTGCGTAGGTAATAATGTATGAATTCAAAATTCTAACGAGTTGCATGCGGAAACCTGCCTATACGTATTTGGAACAGTGTGAATAACCCTTAATGCTCAAGTTTTTCAATAAATTGTCCGCCATATTGGACCCGCCATTTTTTATAAAATTTTGATAACTCATTCGTAATCAGCGAGATTATGAACCACAAGGAATTTTTCGAAAAATTGACCATAATAATCCGCCATTTTGTTTTTGAACATTTTAATAACAGATTCGTAATCAGCAACGTAAACCATACTTGCAACAAAAATTTCAAATATATATGTAGAGGCATTCTATTTTTACGACAATCCAACAAACTTTGCGGCTGGTCGAAGCAAGGAAAATGTTGGAAGGGCTCCAGTCTGCTTCCGATAGCTTCGGACTTGGGACATGGAATACAATAGGTAAGCGTAAGGTATACAACCAATGCGTCCTACCGGTGACGACTTACGGAGCGCAAACACTCACTCTAACGCAGAAATCAAGAAATAAGTTTCGCGTCTGCCAAAGGGTTATGGAGTTGTCAATTTTAGGCATATCACTGAGAGACAGAGTTGCAAACCACGAAATCCATCGAAGAACAGGAATCACTGACGCACTAGTACGTATAGCGTCACTGAACTGGAACTGGGCCAAACATACGACAAGAAGGACGGACGGCAGGTGGACAAAGCGGTTCCTTGAATGCGACCATGGCAGCAGCCTCTAAGAAACAGAGGGCGTCTTCCAACACGATGGTCCGATGATATTGGGCGCCTGAACAAAAATTGGAGGCAAGTAGCGTAGGAGGAAATGGAATGGAAGTGGAAAAATCAAAGAGAGTCCTATGTCCAGCAGTGGGCCCAACAGCTGATTGATGAATGGTTCGTGGTTTGTTGATGTGCACTTCTTCTTTAAGATAACTGTAGTACAAAACTTTAAATTTGTGTCTAACTAGTCTTCGAGGGACAACTGTAAAAAACCTTTAATTCTTAAGATAGCTGTAGTTCAAACTTTAAGACAAGTGTATTACAAACTTTAAATTTGTGTGTAACTAGTCTTCAAGGGACACCATCCAACATAAGATAGCTGTAGTTCAAACTTTAAGACAAGTGTATTACAAACTTTAAATTTGTGTGTAACTAGTCTTCAAGGGACAACATCAAGCAAAAATTTACATTTTGTGATATGTTTTTCTTCTCGAGTGGTCTCTCAATCTGATAAAAAATATCACTTGTATAACTAATATTATCAAAACCACTAGAAAATTTCTCTTTTCGCTCTGTTTCCTCTTATCGTGAGATTTTATTTCCCGTCGTAAAAATCGTTTATTATTACGCACAAGATTTCACGCTGTTTTCTCGAAAACATAAGTATACATATCGTGTTTTTCTTTTTAAAACCTTAAAGTCTATCGACATTGTAGGTAAATTTGATTAAAACGGAAACGAGTTGTTCTTTTTTATAAGCGCATTCACGGCGCATTTCAAAGCGAATGTAAACATTTCGCGAAGGTTGTAAAGAAAGGTTCCTCGAGGTTAGATTAAAATACGTTTTAATAGAAAGTCTATAAGCGTCTATATCACGTTGATTTTCTTACTGCTTTACAAACTAAACTTTATTTTGAAAAACGTAAATAGATAAGATATACAGTGATAGATTTATAAATACGCAAATAAATAACCATCAATTCATAATTCATAGCCACAGACATAAATACATAATTATAGCATAGACAAGGCAAGATGAAACCTTACAAACAAAACCACATAAAAAATTGTTTCATTTTAATATCGTTTAGTCGGTTTAGTCTAATCTTACTGGTAGTATCTGGTCCGTCTAGTCTCTGATGAAGATAATATTGCCTAGAGTCTAGAATCTAGACCAGTGGTCGGGAACGAGCGAATTTAGACCGCAATAAATAATAGTTAAGTCTACAAAAAATATTAGAACAGAAAACTTAAAATTATTTGAAACCATATTTGTAGTGGTCAAAAATAATATCGACTATATGTATTCGGGTTGCAATTGTTAGCGGAGGTTGAGCTTGGAAAACGTATATTTGCAATCAGTAGAAATCCAACCCTAGAAAAACTTACCAAGAAAAAGATTTCAACACCGTGCACGGAGTGCGCGTCGTTACAGAGAAGTGGCGAAGATGGGGGCAGATGGAGGACATTGTCCCCCGACGCGGCAGCCGGAAAAAAATCAAAAGCAATAGTGATTATAGAAAGTCGCACCCATTTAGGGTCTTTCAACTGTCACCCGTCAACTACGACATTTAATTGTGGTTCGGCTTTGAAATGCTGTGTTGTTATTAGATACGTTTTTATTTTGCTATAGCCCCATTGAATCGTGGAAAAATACAGGCTTCTTTTCACGGACGAAGCGCATTTTTTGTTAAATGGATAAACCATGCAATGCAATAAACCAACAATTCTTGTCCAACTGGTGAACAAATTAATCGTACCATTGCGGAAATCCAGCCCGACTTACTGACGAAAGTCATCCAAAATTGGGTCTCGCAGATTGACCAATGCAAACGCAGCCGTCAAGTCCATTTGAATGACGTAATTTTTAAAACATTATGGTATCGGATGTTGTTTGCAAATAAAAAATAAATTCTACCATATCTCACATTGAACTACATTTTTTTATTTTTAAGTTAATGAGCGCTTGTTGATAGACCCGTTACGTATGTGAGGGATTTAGTTGCAAAAAATCCGAAGTGCAGCGAATACTCTTAAACAAAAATCCTCGAATATTGTTTGTAAATTATGATAACCATACTTTAAACTTGACTTGACACTTAAGGTAGACTTTCGAATAAGTCGGCTCTGGCGTCACTAACGCAGCGATACTGACGCGGCGACATAGCCGGTGCCACTCGAGCGCAGCGACACTGACGTTGAGCGCGTCAATGTCGCTGCGCTGAATTGCGCCTCATACATTTCCATAGCGCATAATATATCGCTATGTCGCGGCGGCTTTGCGCTGTGTTAGTGACGCCAGAGCTGCTTTGCTCGGAAGTCTACCTTTATAATTACATTAGATCAATCGGAAGCATTTATCTTTTTTCTGTCCTGGTCGACCCTCCGATGGAAAGAATTGAAGAGGACTATAAAAATAGAGAATGTGAAGCACGGTGGGGTGTAAGATTTGATACGGTTAGTGTCGTTTTTAATGGATTAGAAGAACTTGTTGCTTTATTAAAAAATAAGTCGCATAAGTTAACTAAAAAATAAGTCACATAAATTAATACTAATGATAATAGAAGTGATGCAAATCGTGTATTATAAAACGTATTAAATTTAAATTTTCTTGTATTGATTGTATTTTGAAATAAAATTTTAGCAAAAATTAATCGTGTACAAAAAAATATTACAAGATCGTAATATGCATATGTGAAATGAATCTCGTGATCTTGATAGAGTCCAAATTGTAATAAACATTATTTGAAATTCATTATGTGATGATGCAATTAGGATCGTAAAGATAAAATGTAAAAAATGGGGAATAGAAACTAGGACTAGAAGAGGGACTAGAAGAAAACGTCGTGTGCCAGGAAAATTACGGAAGTAAATTTTTAAGAGTTAGGAGAGGAATTCTATTATGCTAATTAACAACCAAATTACATTAATTTTTGAAAATTCTATGGCACTGACGCACATAGAGGTATTTCAGCAATTTAGGCGGCCAAAATTATTTCTTTGTTTTATAATATTATAAATTGGGTTTTACTTTTGTAAAAGTTTTTTGAAGAACAAAGTTATTTTTTTTAATGTAATAAGCAGTATATTGAGAGAAAAAAAATCAATCAAAATATATACGAAACAGTATATTGAGAGAGAGAGAAAAACAATATTCCTTAAAAAAAAATTGTAACTTTTTCATTACTCATGCGTTAAAAGTATTATCTGGTGCACGATTTTTAATACGAGAAATGACACTTTTAGTTGTATTTCCACGCAACTTGGGTAACGCATGCAAATATTCAATATAGCAAGGTTACATTAAAAAAAGCAAATAAATAAAAATTAAAATTAACACAATCAAAATCTCGATATTAAAAAAGTGAAGTATCAGAATTTTTTTTCATAACAAAATAATAATAAAATTTAAAGAAATCGTTTTCAAGTGAGTGTAAATTCTATGGTGATACCGGAGACTGAGGAGAGTTTTTATGGCGAATCCACACTACCGGAAATTCTTCATTTTTTATTCCATTTTTTTTGGATGGCCCCTGGATCCCAAAATTGTAAGATACGTCCCCTCGCATGAGTAATAAAAAATATTGTTTGTACCACGGGCGGAATTGTCAATTTCCCTCTTGAGCGAATGTGCGCCCTATTTCGCTGTGGCGAAAAAATTGACAACTTTCCTTAGTTACAAAATATACTATTTGAAAGTCAGTAAAGGACTTTTTTTTAAATTAAATTCGGATACCATTTTGTATACTTAAAAATATTACTCCTATTAATTATTCGAGAAATTTACATAAAACCGATGAATACACCGCGAAAAATATTTAGCGGGTCATTAATGTGTGCCTCCATAAAATTCAAACTGGAAATTACATGCAAATAAAATTAAGAACATCTGAAAGAAGCTCTATTACTTTTAAGGACCCGTAATAATTAACAACAACTACCAAAACCAAAGTGCAAAACGAATTTAAATTAATTGTTAATGGAAACTTTTGCACATAACGCGGTAACTTAATAACGAGTATGTGCTCCCATCGCACGAATAACGGCCTTCAATTTCTTCCTAACTTCTAACTTCCTTAAGTCTTCGATGGCGTTCTTGTGGTATAGCGTCCCATTCTTCTACAAGAGCCGCCGTTAGCTGCTAGATGGTCTTAGGAAGATGCGGACGATCACGAACACGTCTGTCGAGCATATCCCAAACATACTCTATGGGATTTAAATCAGGACTTCAGGCCATTTAAGGCCTTCAGGGATTTAAATCAGGCCACACCATTGTTTGAATTTCCAGTTCTTGTAGGAAGACTAAAGTGATTCGCGCAGTAAGTGGTCTTGCGTTATCCTGTATTAACAACAAAAATGGACCTATTCTATATGTCACAAGCAATGTTCTCCAACACATGTTCTCTAACACAATATCAACATAGAGATTAGTTTTAAGATTTTCCTGAAGGTCGGTTCTACTGTCAATACTAATCCCAACCCAAGCCATAACTGAACCACCTCCAAATCTTTGAAGTTCCTGGACAGTTGCAGCTGCGTAGAACTCTCCTGGGCGGTAATACGCAACCTTGATTCATCCGTGAAGAACAGACTTCCATTGTCGAAGTTGCCATGCGACATGTTCACGAGCTATATTCATCCTTGCTGTTCTGTGGCGTCGCACAGTGGGCCAGATTCCAAAAAGTCTGATCATAAATAGAAGTTAATGTCGAATCTTCAAGAAATTTGGTATACGGGGGTTTTCGAGGACGCTAATTACAAATCTGATATCAAATTTTTCAAAAACAAAATGGCTGATCAAAAATGACGGATGACTTCCCCAAAAAAATGTGATTAAGTTTCTCCAAAGCAGTACCTATAAGAGGACTTTCGAGGTTGACAGTTACGAATCTAAAATTAAATCTTTTGTAAAACAAAATTGTGAATACAAGATAGTGAGTGCTTTTGTTATGCTTACTATTTCTTCTGAATATTGGACTTTTGGTTGTTTTTGAAGTCGCCGATTCTAGTCCGAATCGTCGCCGTCTTCAGAAGTTACATCCGAATCACTTAAACCAGAAAGTCTAACAGAATTGTCAATACCGTAAATCTTAATCGAAACATACGTACAGAGAAGTAATGGCATCGGGTGGAAAACGTTTGCTTTTCTTTGGATAGTTTGTTCCCATGCTTGTTGTGAATGGATCTGATGTAACAAGAAGACGATTGAAAACATATGTCGTTGTCTTCTCTCTCGATGATTTTCGTGAGAAATTCTCGCTGTACTTCAGATGTCTTTTTCCGGGCTTTCAGTTCCGACATTTCTCCGATGGGCAACGGAGCTCATTCAATAATCAGAGGACCATTCGACCGAACTTAAAACCTCATTTCCACAAATATCAATTCTCAACAAAACCTCAATTCTCATCAGGTTAGATGTAGAAACACTTCTAATGCAAAACCCAATCATTGGAAACAACAAATTAAAACTTTTATATTTTGATTTTTGATCATGTTGTTTCGATTCTGACCTGTACATCATGTTAAAGAGGGTTTTCGGACGGGTCGTCTTGCCCTCAAATTTGATTCCCCCAACCATCCCTAATTTCGCTGTAGAAACTCTATTGTGAAGACTCGAAATCATTGAAATTCGGTCTTGATTTTGAGGTGTTTTTCTTTTGTAACCTTGCTCACAGCGCCTGTTATATTGACCAAGGATCCAAGTCAGGGCCGGCGCTATATTTTGCGGGGCCCTGTGCAAAATAATGAAGCGGGGCCTTGCGCAAAATAATGAAACCTTCTCTCAAACCTTCTCTCATATGAAAGGTGCTTCAAAAATTCACATTTAATTTTTTTAATACAATAATTTAAATAAAGCAGTTCATTATAGAAATAGTTTATATTCCAGTATCAAAAATTTTTAAATAAAAAAATTAGGGAATCACCATCATCATCATCATGGCCTTTTGGTGATCCAATCATGGATTTAGGCCTCTTCCCTCTTCTTCCACTCTTGGCGATCTTGTGCCCGTCTCATCCAGTCTCGACCTCCGTGCGGTCGAGCACAAAGCGCTGCGGTGATCTGCCACGCCCTCGAGTATTCGGTCTGGGTCTCCATTCAAGGACTCGTCTCGTCCAGCGACTCTCGTTCATTATCGCAATGTGTCCTGCCCATGTCCACTTTTTCCTTGCTGTGACAGCCATGACATCTTTCAACTTGGTCTTATTCCGGATCCATTCGTTACGTTTCCGGTCACGAAGGGTGGTCCCGAGCATCGCTCTCTCCATGCCCCTCTGCGCGACTCCGAACTTCTCGGCGGACTTCTGTGTAAGTGTCATGGTCTCTGTACCGTAGGTGAGCACGTACATGACACACTGCTCGAAGACTTTCACTTTGAGATCCAGGGATATTTTGCCACGTAGAATCTGCTTATTGGCACCAAACGCTGCCCAGGCCTGCGAAAAGGCGGATCGCGCAGATCCTCCTTTTCACTTCCGCTACCTGGTTCTCAAAGCCCAGTGTAACCTTATGCGCCAAATATATGTACTCGGTTACTTCTCCGCTGGGAGCTGGTAGTCTGTGATTTCGAGAATGTTGGTCATAATCTTGGTTTTCCCCATGTTCATTTTAAAACCCGTCTTCCACTCTCAAATCCTCCAGCATCGTCATCATCTCCCCAATGCTTTTTCAGACCAGAACCAGGTCATCATCAAACCTCAGATTGGTCATTCTCTCTCCATCAATCATCAGCTTCTTCCCTGTCCATTGCATCTGTTGGAATATATACATATATATATATATATATATATATATATATATATATATATATATATATATATATATATATATATATATATATATATATATATATATATATATATATATATATATATATATATATATATATGTATATATATTCTAGTGCTAGGGTAAACAGCTTCGGTGATATTGTGTCCCCTTGACTGACACCTCTCTCTCTCACTCCAGATGAAATTTGTTGGTTTTCTTGTGCTGGGAGACACAGGCAATTGCGTTCTGATGTAGGTGGTTGAGGATCTGTATGTAGCTTTCATCGATACGGCATTTAACTAGAGCTTGCTCTATGGTCCACCATTCTATGTCTTTCTCGTAGTCGATGAAGGCTAGGAGAAGTGGTTTCTTGTACTAATTGCATTTCTCCACGACTGTTTTGAGAGTTTGAAGGTGGTCATTGGTGCTGAAAACTAGAACCCGAGAGAAGAGCTTGTAGATATGCGACAGTAGACTGATAGGTCTGTAATTTTCAAGCCTCTTGATGTCCCCTTTTTTGTGGATTAGGGTGAGGGTGATTATTTCGTTATGCCATGATGCAGGTTACTTTACCTTCCAGAATGCACTTTGTGAATAGGATTGCCACCACTTCACTAAGTAACTTATCGTTGCTTTTGATCGTCTCTGGTAATATGTCATCTTCCCCAGGGGCTCTTCTATTCTTAAGTTGTTGCATAGCGAGCATTATTTCCTCTGGAATGACATCCGGAATTTCTTCGGATCCGATGTTTTCGACAGGTGGCCGTGTTTACCCTCGAGCTGTCAGTGGCTGACTCGGTGATACTTTGCTTTCGTAGAGTGTTTCATAGAAGTCATGTACTATTCCAATAGTAAATTAGGGAATAGTAACAAGTATAAACATACTATGTATATACGTATAGTATATAGTATATAGTATATAGTATATAGTATATAGTATATAGTATACAGTATATAGTATATAGTATATAGTATATAGTATATAGTATATAGTATATAGTATATAGTATATAGTATATAGTATATAGTATATAGTATATAGTATATAGTATATAGTATATAGTATATAGTATATAGTATATAGTATATAGTATATAGTATATAGTATATAGTATATAGTATATAGTATATAGTATATAGTATATAGTATATAGTATATAGTATATAGTATATAGTATATAGTATATAGTATATAGTATATAGTATATAGTATATAGTATATAGTATATAGTATATAGTATATAGTATATAGTATATAGTATATAGTATATAGTATATAGTATATAGTATATAGTATATAGTATATAGTATATAGTATATAGTATATAGTATATAGTATATAGTATATAGTATATAGTATATAGTATATAGTATATAGTATATAGTATATAGTATATAGTATATAGTATATAGTATATAGTATATAGTATATAGTATATAGTATATAGTATATAGTATATAGTATATAGTATATAGTATATAGTATATAGTATATAGTATATAGTATATAGTATATAGTATATAGTATATAGTATATAGTATATAGTATATAGTATATAGTATATAGTATATAGTATATAGTATATAGTATATAGTATATAGTATATAGTATATAGTATATAGTATATAGTATATAGTATATAGTATATAGTATATAGTATATAGTATATAGTATATAGTATATAGTATATAGTATATAGTATATAGTATATAGTATATAGTATATAGTATATAGTATATAGTATATAGTATATAGTATATAGTATATAGTATATAGTATATAGTATATAGTATATAGTATATAGTATATAGTATATAGTATATAGTATATAGTATATAGTATATAGTATATAGTATATAGTATATAGTATATAGTATATAGTATATAGTATATAGTATATAGTATATAGTATATAGTATATAGTATATAGTATATAGTATATAGTATATAGTATATAGTATATAGTATATAGTATATAGTATATAGTATATAGTATATAGTATATAGTATATAGTATATAGTATATAGTATATAGTATATAGTATATAGTATATAGTATATAGTATATAGTATATAGTATATAGTATATAGTATATAGTATATAGTATATAGTATATAGTATATAGTATATAGTATATAGTATATAGTATATAGTATATAGTATATAGTATATAGTATATAGTATATAGTATATAGTATATAGTATATAGTATATAGTATATAGTATATAGTATATAGTATATACTATATACTATATACTATATAGTATATAGTATATAGTATATAGTATATAGTATATAGTATATAGTATATAGTATATAGTATATAGTATATAGTATATAGTATATAGTATATAGTATATAGTATATAGTATATAGTATATAGTATATAGTATATATATATACTATATCTAGTATTGCAATAGTAATATTGCAATAGTAAATTACGGAATAGTAACAAGTATATAAATAGTAAAAATATCAACTCAACTCTCTGAATGTGCGGGGCCCCTGCCAAGCGCGGGGCCCTGTGCCGTCGCACAGTTCGCCCACCCTTCACGCCGGCCCTGATCCAAGTACCTGATCCACAATCGCTGAATAACAGACAGACTTACGTTGAAGTTTCTTAAAACTTGTCGAAACCTATCGTCATTTTCAATTAATGTTATAACACGAACAGCGACTTCCACTTCGTTGAGACACGTCATTTTCACATAACTTAAGTCAAACTATCAGTTGCAAACATGTTCGTCTGTGTATTGATCTGAACAAGGCCTTGCTAGCTCTTTGAATCAAATTTGGGATATATTATTTCACTCCGGAAGTATACGATGCTGATAATTCCCTATGTGTCAATTAAAGCAATTAAATAGAGCGTCTTTCATATGTTCTTAATTTTATATGCATGTAATTTCCCGTTTGAATTTTATGGAGAGGCACAAATTAGTGACCCGCTAATTGTTTTGAGCAGTGTGTATATCTACTCTTATCTAATATACTCGAATGCATCGTTTTTTTTTCGAAAGGAACTCCAAAAAAAAATTCAAAACTTTTTCAATAACTGAATTTTAACGAAGGCCGAGAAAAAATCCATACACCTAGAGCGAACAGCGTGTAAGCTACGATGTGTCTATTTGAAATTGTCAGGATATATTTTTACTAGAACAAATTTAAGAATATCGATTTTTGGCCGCGTAATTTGCATAAATACCTATATGCGCCGTGGATGGAAAGGAACTTCATACAGAAATTTGAGATTGCTAATGTTTCTTAAAATGCCAACAGAATTACATAATAATCTTGATAATCCGGCGGTTGGTTAATCCGATATGTCTTTTCTTTGCGCTGCCCTGCGCCGGATATAAACCACGTCCGCAGAAGAAATAAAGTCAAAAACAACACCAGTGTTCTTGAAAATGGTCTGGCCAACACACCCTGCTTTTAACTCTGAAAGCTTGATTGACGATTCTGACCAATCCGGCGGTTGTCTGGTCCCATATGTGTTGGATTATCAAGACTATACTGTATTAATATTTATTATTTCCAATGGTGAAAATATTTTTCCAATTTTAAGAATATCAATGCAAACTCATTTGACAATCAATTGCAAGTTGTGAACGGTCTTTCAGCTAATTAAAATTGATTCTTTAACACCTGTGACATACAGACCTATATAACAAGTTCGTTTCAGTGATATTACGCTGCTTGGTATTGAAAACCACACTTTGGAAAATGATTTTATTGAGATCATAGATCATAGCCAAAAAAATAGTATTTGAAGAAAGTTATTTTCTTGGGAACAAATTTATTAAATTGCCCCAGGCACCTAGGGGCACGCTACGTCTCTGCGTTGTTGTAAGTGCACATTAGTTAAAAAGAAATATATTATTGGTATACAGTTTTATTTCTGTAACATACAATTCCAATGTCGAAGTCAGAACTAATGTTTTATAAATTTGCGTAATAAATTTATAATGTTTTAATATTTTTGTATAAAGTATAAAACGTTGCCGACCCTTGCCCTAGACATTCCAAAAATCAGTTTCGTCCGAAAGAATAAATTTATTTCAAATTACTAATGATAGCAGAAGTACATTTAGACAATTAAAAAAAAATAAAAGTTTGTTACAAATTTGCGTCAATTAAGAATTGCAAATAGATTAAACAAATATTTATTATCATGCACACTCTGCTTTTAATTAGTCCCATTAAAACGACATTATCGACCGTCGTTTAATTTCATTTCCAATTATATATTATTGCTGAAAGCCCAGTCTCTTAACAACTCGTCGCGATTTATTTTTACACCGCACAATTCGAACATTCAACTACCGTAATTAGATTTTAATTCGACCATTATTATTACCTACCAACTAGAAAATTACACGTATTGTTATTGTATAATTGACACTTAATATAAGACAGAAAACTGCACTAAGGAATCTTACCCTAGAATGACTACCAATTTACGTAATCTACAAATCTTTTGTCACTACAAAGTTCTGGGACTACAAATCTCGGTAGTCTCATCTTCATAATAGATTGGAGAATAAATTATTAACTAGTCAGATTTCAATTGTTCGAGATTAATCTAAACAAAATTGCTTGGACAATATGTATAACTTGAATATAGTTTTTGTTGCGTAAAATTTTAGACAAAAATGGACCTAACCAAAACTGATTTGTTCCTAATTGAAATAAACAGCAACATTTGTTCAACAGAATATTAAAAATGGAAATAGATAAGTTCGAACGTATTCAATAAGCTGAACCTAGATCCTTGACGGAACTTACTTCGGTTATATTGAATATTGAGGTTTGTTCTCGACCTGGCCATACTGTTTCTAGTGACAGTCAATTTGATAGAAGACAACTGATTTCTGCTCAGCATTTTTTGAACAACGCCAGAATAATGCTTGCAAATTGTGCAAATTTACTTCGAAAGTCGTGGTTCAGTTCGCGAAACTTGGACTACGTCCATTTTACGGTCGACATAATCGTTCATCCGATCAAGTTATTCGGAAAACCATGGAATGTTTTCGCACTACATTTTACATCACGATTCACCATCGTGCACAGCAATTGGAGCTGTGTCCATCCACCTTATACAACATTTTCTGAAAAGTTCTTAGTTTACGAGCTTACAAGATACAGCTCATGCAAGAGCTGAAGCCGCGTGACCATCATATGTGTCATACGTTTGGAAAATGGGCCGAAAACAAGATTGTTTTTGATCCTCATTTTCACCAAAAAAATTGTTCAGTGATGTGGCTCATTTTGAGCCTCAAATTGTCGGATTTTGGAGCGAAGAAAATCCAGAAGCCATTACTGGGGTGCCGTTACATCTAAAAACATACTGTTTAGTGTGCTTTATGGGCTGGTGGAATCATTGCCCCATATTTATTTAAATATGATACCGGCCAGCACGCTCCAGTCAATGGGGAGCGCTATTGGTCCATGATTGCTGACTTTGTATTCTCCAGTTGAATGGCATTAATGTGGAGCAGCTTTGGTTCAAACAAGACAGTACAACACTGCGCGCGATACAATCATTTTACTGTAGGAAACATTCGCCGACCGCAAAATCTCGCATAATGGACCAGTGATTTGGCATGAATCCATGATGGTGTGATATCACACCTATGGACTACTTCCTGTGGGGATATGTGAAGTCAATAGTGTACGCCAATAAACCAACGATGTTGGATTAGCTGGAAGCCAACATTCGCCGCGTTCTTGCCGATATGCGACCCATGCTGCTCGAAAAGCTGGTCGAAAATTGGACATCCAGATTGCACTTCATTCGAACCATCCGCGGCGCCCATATGCCCCAAATCACAAACATGATTTTTAGGAATTTCATTTCAGTTCAAATTTCTATACCTCTAAAAAACACCCTATATATACATCGAGTTTTACTAATGCAGCTAATATTATATGGGCTACTTTCATGCTAAAGCGTGAAAAGATTCATGCTAAGATTTGAGAAGAAAATAGACCTATCCAAATCTTATTTATTCCTAATTGAACTAAACAACAATATTTGTTCAACAGAATATTGAAAATAGATCATCTCGAACGTATACAATAGGCTAACCCTAGATCCTTGAGGAAACTCACTTCGAATATATGTGCATCGACTTTGTGTTTACTAATGCGGTTAATATGAAATACTATCATGCTAAAGCAAAATATTTCTTCTTGTTTCAGATTGAGAAAATGTACGTGCCCGTGTACATGGTATGCGCGGCCCTCATCGTAGCCGTCAACAGCGAAGAAAATTCGTATTATGGAAGTCAAAATGAGCCTAGCATGGGTTTGTCATCGGAGCAAGAAACTCTGGGCTTCCTCTTACCAAGACTAATGGCCAGATACAGACCCAATAGGCTACAATGGAACGGCATCAATATTCCACCGTATTATCCGATTGCCGACCTTGCGGACACCAATTTGGACAACCAAGTAAATATCAATTATCAATTACCTACACACAATTTTAAGAAGAAATATATTGCCAATAAGGTAATAAATTACTTCTTAAATATTTTACCAGCTATTTAATTAGACCCTTCTCTTCTTCACATTCAATACGTCGAATACTTAGACAAGAAAAATTTCATTCTTATAAGCTTTAGTTAGTTCAAGAATTATGCCATGTTGATTATCATCAAGGATTAGAATTTTTGTTGTTTATGTTTTTTAGGCCATATATCCTGTTCTCTGGATTATATATGTATATAGTTTACAATTTTATTTGTCTCAATTATATTGCTCCCATTTCAGCTAAAACTAGGTCAATTGCTATAACCTAGTACCCCCTAAGAAAAAAATTATGTCATATATGATTATCTAATTTGTTTAGATTGACCTGCTTTGAATTATAAATTTTTGCATATATATTATGAACTACCTGAGTCACGTCCACATTCTGTTATCTAGAAAGTAACCTTGTTTATCCAAACTTGTTTCAATAATTTTATCTTAAGAGTTTAATCTAAATTTGATCTAGTATTCAAATAAATTCAATATTTTGTTTTAGCTTGATTATAATCAGGTGATGCCAAGAAAGAGGGCAGGTGGTTTAATGGACGGTCCATCCTTATCCATCAGTAATTCGTTGGACGTGTTACGCAACCGGCTTCTCCTGGAGATTTCTAGGAAGAAGGCGATGAAAGGGATGAGCCGTAACCGTGATCTTCTTTGTAAAATCGGCAAGAGGACAATGTTCGACGCGAAGAGACGATGCGATGAACCGGAGAAGTTCATCGAGGACAAGCTGATGGTTTAAATTATTGCAAAGAAATTATATTAAAAAAGCCCTTAAATAGAGATAAATTTCAAGTATAAAGTATTCTAGAGAGAAACAGTTTGATTTCAATGAATTAGCCCTTAATTAAAATGAAACTGTTTCGTTTGGTTTCACAAAATTTATTTATTTATTTGTGTTTAACATTATTTCGACGCTGAATTATGTTTGTGTAAAGAAAAAATATTTCTATCTAGAGTAATTCAGATTTTATTTATATATTTAAAAAGTTTTAAAAGAAACGTTTGTTGTAATCACCTAGTCACTATAGATTTATTTATTTATTTATTATTTTACTGTTAATTTTTCAGTTTCGACTTTAGCTTACGGCCTATACCAGTATTATATATAACAAAAATCAAATAAAATGCATATATACGTAATTTTCTTGATTCATAAACCTGTTTTGTTTCCTCAATGGTAAATTATCAAATTTCTCCCTAAAATAACTAAATTTAATTAAGATATTTAAAAAACAAAGAAATATTTAAAAAGAATCAAAACATATTTTAAGGGCATACAACGATATATAATGGAAGTTTATGTCCAATATTTTTCTCAGTAGAAAATAGCGGATAGAATATATAAATATATAAATCTTATTGTTAGCGATTTAATTTCTTTTCTATTTTCTTTCCACAGAGAAATCGAGATGTTATATTTTGTAATGTTTTATTTTATTTTTCTAGTTAAACTGCTGTTTTAACTTTTGTGTAATACTTATGATATGTATCATAATATGTACAAAATAAATGGAGATTAAAAAGTCACGAAATCTTTTGATCCTGCAAAACCTATTTTCTACTATTTGTCTATTTGCCATGTGTCTATTTTCAACTGTAAACATATACATTATTTATTTGTGAATTCTTCTGTGTGAAAATCAAACGCAAATGAATTATGTAGAAACTGATTTGTCCTTATTTTACAAAGGAACAAGAAGTTATTTTGGTATATTTATTACTTTTATAACAAATTTGCACACTATCGACTTTCTTAACAAATAATTACAAAAGTTTTCAAACTGTGTTTTACATATTTAATGAGATGTCAATTAGCAAATTTCTTATTCTTTATAAAATACAAAATGCAATCTTTGATTGATTTGCAAAATTGCATTCAATGTAAGAAAAACCTAAGATAAACTTATACAAAAGATGTAGAAATTGCGTATTAACATGATGCGAATTGAGATATGACAATATACACAAAAGTACTGTAACAATATAAAGGAGAATTTTGAATCAAATGGTCATGACACAATTCACTAACGGCTTAGTAGCCTCTAGACTTGACAACATTTACCTTGTTAATGACATCGACAAAAAACTGTAAATTCTCACTGATAGACTGACATTGCCTATTGATACCCAAGCGCATATAAAGAACTTATAAATAAGCAAATGCAAGAAACCATGGGTGCCACCCAATATAAAACTAGTATCAAAATGAAAGAAAAAAAGCACTGAACAAATACTTAAGAACCCGAACAGACTCAGCCCTACTGTATTATAAAACTTAAAAAGAAATCAAGTAAAACTCTAGTTAAAAATGAAGAAATGATATATCTACAAACTTTGGCCAATAATGGAAACCAGATGGAGTTATAACTCTGCCTTTGGAGGAAAGTGGGTGGATTGAGTAGCCTATTGACCAAAGCAGTCGGTCCCAAGCCAGGATAAAAGATTCCCCAGCAAAAATAGCAAGTTCAGGAACCTGTACAACAGCCTCGGAATGGACGAATTAGGGAAGAAGACGACTTACTTAAGAAGACGACTTACGGAACGAAACTTAGGCTATGTATAGCAAGATCCCGCTTAAAGCGTAGGATACGTTCCATCAAAGTAGAGCGTAATGCGAAACAGCGCTAAACGACGCTATCTTAACATATCTTAACATCTTAACGTAACCTATCTTAACATCTTAACGTAAATAATGGGGTTAGGGGAATATGGATAAAAAATTGGTTAGTTATTAAATTTAATAATTATGTTTTTTTTTAATAAAAATAAAACCAAACATTTTTTTCTTACAAAAATATAAACGAATATATACATATAAAATCAAATAAAATTCTAAGTCAGTCAGATCATTCAGTCTATTCTGTGTTTCCAATTTTCTGCCTTTCTGTCAAGAAGGCATCTAATGTAGTTTGCGATTTCCTTTTGCTTTCTGTTAAAAGTTGTTGATAAGTGGATAAAGCATCTTTAACACCCCGTCTTGCTTTTGAACTCCGGTCAAAATTTGGATCATTTTCAACAAATTGGTCCATAATTTCAGTTATATTGGTCAAACTCCTTTTTACAAACGCCATCGAAAATTCTTTTTGCTCTTCTTCGAAATCACTACTATCAATATTTTTGTTTTCTTCTTGCTCGGTTAATTCCTTGAGGTCATCATTAGAAAGACTATCTGCTGTTTATTGAACTATTTCTTCGACGTCTTTTATATTTACCTCATCTAAACCGGTTTGTTTCGCTAATTCCACTATTTCATCCATATCGACAGAGTGTCCAATGTCTTCCCTCTTACTTAAATCTGGCCAAATGTTCTTCCATAGTCTTTTCAAAGATCTTTCTGTTATCTCATTCCAAGAAAGGTTTATATTTGCTACACCATTCATGATATTGTAGTTTTTTCAAAATTCTCTTATTGATTGCTTCTTTTCTACGTCTCTTTTCAAGCATCTGCTTAAATGTTCAATAATAAGCCTTAAAATTTTATATAACGCTCTAAATCAATAACGCATATAAATAACGCTATAAGGTTCATTGGCTGGCTTAAGGCAGCTGTGTTAGGCGGAAAAAAATCCACTTCGACTGGAATGCATGTTGTTAAGTCTGATAAATTTGTTGGATGGCTTGGAGCATTATCAATTAATAGTAGTGCTCTTTGTTCAAGTTTTTTTAATTTCTCAATAACGTTAAACAGACGGGCAGAAATGTTCAGTGAACCAATCCTGGAAAATTTTCATAGTTATCCATGATTTTTTATTAGACTCCCAAATTAAAGGTAAAGTTGATTTAGATGTGCCTTTCAGCGCTCTTGGGTTTTTGGTGTGGTAAACTAGTAGCGGTTTTAATTTGAAATCTCCACTTGCGTTACCACCCAGTAGAAGTGTTAAGCGATCTTTTGCAGCTTAAAATCCTGGTGCTCGTTTCTCTTCACGGGATAGAAATGTTCGTTTTGGCATTCTTATCCAAAACAGGCCTGTTTCGTCAACATTAAAAAAAAATTCTGGAGGATAGTTTCCTTCTTCAATTATTGTTTTTAATGTTAATTAAATTAAAATAATTAACTGGGAATTCAGTCGCTGCTTTCGTATCACCACTTGCTGCTTCTCCTGTAATCTTTATGTTGTGAAGATTATTTCGATGTTTAAATCTATTAAACCATCCTCGACTAGCAACGAAAGTTTCACTTTTGTCACTTGCCCAGCCTGAATGTAATTAAAAATGCTTCTAGCTTTTTCCATTATGATAGATTGACTTAATGGCATATTGCGTTCAATTTTGTCGACAATCCATATAGACAATCGTTTTTCCATTTCCTCTATAATGTTATTTGTAGAACGAGTAATTCTAGTTGCAGAGACAGTAGATGACAATATTTTTTCTTTATTTTTAAGAATTGTCCATATTGTTGAAGTTGAAAAATTCAATGCAGCACTAATTTTAGATTGACGTTCACCAGAATCTAATCTTCTAATCACTTGCATTTTAGTTTCCAGTGAAATTATTTATTATAATTTCATTAAATTTATCAACCAAGAAAAACTAAAGATCATAATATTTTTCACTGTATTAATCGTTATAGTATAATATAAATTTATACAATAATGTCAACAAATGTTTCAAATGATAAAAATGCGTCCGTACAGCACCGCACCAAACAAGAAACACAACTACACTGTTTCGGATATGTTATGTACATATCTAGAAACCCCGGGTTGAAATAAAAGAGCGCTAAACCGAAAAGCGCTAAACGAAACAGCGTTAAGCGGGGTCTTACTGTAATTGGAACTTGGAATGTACGCACACTAAATACACTTGGAGCTAGGAATTGCAATCTGGTGCCATTTTCAATCCGGCCGGATCCGGCCGAATTACCACCGATCCGGCCGGGTCCATGGAATTAAATCTAACATAATAAACTTTGCTTAATCTACTGATATCATAACAATTAGGTATTGGAGCATGTTAACAAGTCTTATTCTTATATTTATGACAGACCTCATGGTGAATCTGTCTAATTAAATATAATATCTATTTAAATGTCAATCTAGTTTAATCAACTTACTATAAATATCGTCTTTGCCGGTGCATAAGGCGCACCCTAATATTCAACCTAATTTTTGTGCGTCTATAACGCGTACCTATGTTTTAGAGCTCAACCTCGCCAACATTGATCTGTCGCTGTCTTATTTTTAAAAATAGTAACAAAACGGTTTCAGATTTTGTAAATTTGGTCTTTTTGGAGAAATTCGAGGTTATTAGATTTTCATAATTCCTCCAAATAGTCTCACAGTAGAGAAAATAGCGAGAGTCTATGAATGTTAATTTTGTCAAATCTCAACCTCGTCTCCATCTGTCGCAGCCTTATTTTTAAAAACATTTACAATACTGTTCCAGATTTTCAAAATTTGGACTTTCTGGAGAAATTTGTGATTTGATTTTCAGATTTCCAAGTCTTCTAAATAGTCGCGTAGTGAGAATCTTAACTAAAATCTCAACCTCAACTTCATTGATCTGCCGCTGCCCTGTTTTTTCAAAAGGTATATTAGGAGGAAAGTTTTTTAACAAATCGGTTTCAGATTTTTTAAATTTGGACTTTTTGGAGAAATTTGTGGTTTTTAGATTTACAAAATTCCTCCAAATATTCGCACAGAGTGGAAAATAGTTAGAGTCTAAAATCAAAGTCAAATGTTAATTTTGTAAAATTTCAACCTCATCTTCATTGATCTGGCGCTGCCTTATTTCTCAAAATACTAACAAATAGGGATTGCAATCCTGTGTCATTTTCAATCCGGCCGGATCGATGGAATTAAATCTTTTAAACTTTATCTCTTAAACTCTTAAACTTTACTTAATCTACTGAGATCACAACAATTAAGTATTTGAGCAAGCTAACAAGTCTTATTCTTATATTTATGACATACATCATGATGAATTTGTCTAATGAAATATAATATCTATTTAAATGTCTATTTAGTTTAATCAACTTGCTATAAATGCCGTATTTGCCGGTGCATAAGGCTCGCCCTAATATACAACCTACTTTTGTGCGCCTATAACGCGAACCTATGTTTTAGAGGCAATTTTCTTGGAAATAAGGTGCGCGTTATACAGCTGCTAATACGCTAATTATTTTAAGTATACATTATTTATCACAAAATCTATTTTGGTTTAGAAAAAACTATCTGGCGCCATGAGCACCACGCATTTAAAGTACCTACTCATGCAACAGCGAGATTATTTTACCAAAAATTAACGTTACCGGATCCGGTAAACGTTTAGTGATGCCGCATCCGGTTTTCCGGATTGCAATCCCTACCCAGAGCGATACGATCACTGCTCAGAGAGTTACAAAAATATAAGACAATGATAACAGCAATCCAGGAGACAAGATGGATTGGCAAGGTAGTAAGAGACACCAGCACAAATACGATTCTATACAGTGGCAAAGAGCAAGGTAAGAAAGAGCTGGGAGTAGCATTCATAGTCGAGCTAGTCGAAACTAGCTTAAAGCAAACATCCTAGACTTTCAAGCAATTAATGAACGAATATGTAAAGTGCGACTTAAAACATTTTTTTTTAAATTGACTCTGATTAATGCACACTGCCCCACAGAGGAAAAGGATGACGAAACAAAGGAGAGATATTATGAACCACTGACATATGATAAATCCCCAAGAAGCGACTAACAAATCATCATTGGAGACTTGAATGCGAAAATTGTGAAAGAAAGTCACTACATAGGAACAATAGGAAAACACTCTCTACACGACGAGACAAACGAAAACAAAGAGATGCGCATTGGAGGGCGTCAGATGGTAGGACAGTGAACCAAATAGATCACGCTATTGTAGACAAAGGAGCAGCAAAGAGTATAACAAATGGCAAGTTAAGGAGGGGTGCATACTGTGGATCAGATCATTTATTAGCACAAATCTTTTAGGTACAGAGTACGGCAAAACAACAGGCAGGAATTGACAAAGACACCAGACTATGGGAAATTAAAAGCATCTGAGATGAGAATACGGTATGAGCAAGAGATAACAGGAAAGCTATCGACACAAAATAACCAACATGACACGGCAGCGAACTAATGGAAGAAGCTAAAAAGAACAATTACTGAAACAGCAACAGAAATCTTAGGACAAAAGAAAAAAGAAAAGAGGAAAGAATGGTTCTACAAGGAGTGCGAGAAAGCAATAGAGGACCAAATATAAGAAATATATTGAAAGGAAAACATTGGAGAGAATGAGAATTTGATGCGGCCCGGCGTCCAGCAGACAGAATAAGATACAAGAAGAGAGGATATGAGAACAAGCTCAATAGTTAAGATGGAGTATAACTTCAAAGAGAGTGGGGCCAGAAAAGCCTATACCGTATATCTTATATCTATTGTATTGTATTTATAAAGAAAAATAGATGCATTGAAATGATATGAAATAAATGCATTCATCGAACGGCTTCAGGAAGCGAGCGTTTGTTTACTTTCATTTGTTTACCTATTTCTGAATGAATAAACAAATAATTATGAGTGTTGAAATGTTATTTTTTATTACTGAATAACGTAGTAAACAAAAACAAAACGTAAGAGATTATTTTCTATAATCCAACTTATTCAAGCCGAATATGGCTTTGACGTAATGACCCTATTTAAAGAAAAATTGAGGAAATGGCTGAAAATACAGCATAGTCGTTATATGAAATTTTGCGAATTATAGATTTTTCTTTATTTTTCGTTATCTGGAGTACGTTTCAGGCCGTTATCTGGAAATGAATCATTATTGTTAGGATATGTTCGGTTTGAACATGATGAACCCATGAAAGAAGAAATATTATTTGCAAACTATCTAGAAGCAGATTCTCAGGGGGAATCAATATTTCGAGTAATTGAGCAATTTTTAAGACTATATAATTCCACTTAATAACCTTTTTTCTTGTACAACTGATGTAACAAAGCTTTTATCGGCTGAGTTTTAAATTACTTAAAAAAACTCTACCAAACATTTTCACCGTCCATTGAATCAATCACACACATCACACACATCGCCAACATTTAGTAGCAAAAATATAAGTGAACCCCTTCATCAAACCATTACTGCAATAAACAGGATTAACGCACATTCACTGAATGATCAGCTATTTCGTAAATTGTGCGAGAAAAATTCAGGTAACTACAGACCTTTATTGCTCTATTTTCAACTAATTTCAACGATTTTATGAACTTTATAGAACGATTATTGAATTTTTTGAAAGTCATAAAGTATACCGCTTCCAAAGAAACTGAGAAAAGATATCTTACCGATCTTACCTTAAAGCTACCGAATTAACAAAAATCACAAAAGATTATTTATAAGACTTCTTTAATTAAAAGTTTAATACCTTATTTTGGCACTATAAGGTGTAGAAGTCACGCTAATTAAAACAAAGTGGGAAATTTCAGCGTTTACTGAATAATTGTTACCCTTTAGAAACAATTGGGTTGGTCGTCAATTTTAACCTCGTTGTCAAATCCAAAATCTGATGGAAATTCAGGAAACTCAAGAAATATCTGATAAACATATCTTAATATTCAAAAATCATTTGGACTTGTTACAGAATGACATGAACAAGAGTTTCAAAGATTTATTTGATCTGGAGCTCTGGAGGTTTTTCATGTTATGAAAGCTACGGAGGATAAAGAAAAGGAGCACTCTCTTAAAAAATGCCCAGTTGTAAGCTATAAACAACAGTTCAAAAACCCCCCAGATTGGTTTTTTGGATTAAAGTGTGCCGAGTTAAAAAAATAATATTTGGGTGACTAGAGAAGTTAGTTAGGTTAGTTAGTACAGTATACAAACCTCAATTATTTACGTACTCCAATGTATTTTAGTCCTGTAATGACTATCCTAATCTATCCAAATATTTAAAAAGTATCCTACTCTAAGGAGGGCACATGTCTGTAAAACGGAACAGTTGCATGCATGCTAGATAACGGTATGTAGAAGTAACTGGCACACTGTGAATATATTTGCAAGTCAAACTTGCATGCAATTTGCGATCATGTTTTTTTGCAATGGAAAACATTCGAAGTGAATTGGGTTGGTGAATAAAAAAAAATTATCGTTTTTAGGGTTCCGTACCGAAAACGGAACCCTTATAGGATCACTTTGTTGTCCGTCTGTCTGTCTGTCCGTCTGTCCTTTCGTCTGTCTGTCTGTCAAGACCATTTTTCTCAGGAACGCGTAGACGTAACAAGTTGAAATTGGTATCAAATACTCTGGTCTGCGGTCTCTTTCAGCTGTGAAAAAATCAAACTTGTAAGTCAACGCGATCAAAAGATATGACCGTTTATGTCGCGTATTTTGCAATTTCACAAGGAAATCAAAACCTATAGGTTACTTCCCGTTGACCTAGAATCATGAAATTTCGCAAGAAGCGGTGTTTAACAGCACATGTAAATGGAAAAATATGTAGTTTAATTACAAGAAAAATGCGAATTTACTATTAGAAACTTATGAAAATACACTAATGTGTTGCCTGGTATTATCAGGCACCAGAAGCATATGGGTTGCATACAGTTAGGTCCTGCTAAGATACCTTACTTACAAGTTTGTACGGAACCCTCGGTGCGCGAGTCACAACTCGCACTTGGCCGTTTTTTTTATGTATTTCAAAACCTTATTATAAATAATTCGGATGTGCGATGCGAAAAAGTTAAAAAAAATCTATTAATTATAAACAATTTAAAAGTGATAAAATTTTGAAAATAATCATGTGACTCCAAACGCGCCATAATTTGTTTGTGACGTCGTAAGTGAGAAACATCATTCTAACATTCAAACATAAACATTCTTTAGAAAATCGTCGTTTCAGGATATTTTCGGCGCACTGTTTAAAACCATTGGTTTCGACGTTTAACAATGTGGAACATTTAAAAACATTTCTTGAGGAGTTCCTGTTGTAGTACTCCTACACGATGGTACGAAACAAGCACGATAACTTTTAATATTTGACATAGTTGACATGTCTGTATCAACTACTGTATCAACAAAGTCATATGCGGGTAGAAATTAACCTTCTTACGTCACAACGCGACCGGCCTGTTTTCGGTACCGAGTTCAAAAATATATTCTAAATTTGTTATAACTTTTTTAATTACAACGAAAAAAAAAACAAAAAATAGTTTTGTTTTAAACTTATATATGAGCTTCCGATTTATGAAAAAAAAAAAATTATTAAAATATCCAATTAAATAGAAAGACTCGTTTTGCTACTAGCAGTAGCATGTGTAGTTAAATTAATGAGAGAAAAAAATAAGACAAAAAGAAAACGGATTTTAGTGAAAGATTGGATTGGCAGAAGGGAACATTTTGGAGCAAGTAATTGCCTGCTTACAGAAATGCGACTAGAAGATGTAGGAAGTTAACCATTTAAGAATGTTTCCAGAAAAACTTGATGAGTTTTAAGCAAAAATTGCGGACTTAAAAAAATGTTACTCATATGCGAAATGCAATCCCGGTCAGAACTAAATTGGAAATATCTTTATGTTTTTTAGCTACTGGTGATTCATTTGTATCTCTAGAAGCGTTGTATAGAGTAGGAAAATCGATGATTTCACAATTTATTCCAGTTGTGTGTAATGAAATAAATACAGCGATAACTCGTCAGCTACCAGTATGACTGTCGCGTACGTTCACACGTGCCGGTTTTAAGCTACCGCAACCCCTGCTTCATATTGCATGCCAGTAAATCAAATGTTGTGCTATCTACTTGCTTGCCAAAGACGGACATGTCAGTTAGTGTATACACATGACGACATGATGAAAAAGGAGCTGTTATGCAAGTGTGCCAGTAAGTGTACAGTCATGTGTATTAGTGTATTCCGTGCTGAATGAAAACACCGCGCGCCGGCCCGGTGTTAGAAGAAGAGCTAGTCGGGTTTCAGAATGATATTGACTTAAAAGCAACAATTAAAAACTCACATGAAGAATTTTGGTTTCAGAAAAAAAAATCATTAATATCTATCGTTGTGGAAAGTCGCGAAGAAATTATTAACTTCGTACTTAGACGAACGAGGGTTTAGTGTTTAACTTGTAAAAAAAACAAAGAAATAGATTGGATATTGTAAAACGTGACTATCTGTGTTTCAACCTCACGAACATTGAACCTCAGACATGTCACATGAAATTAATCATGTCACATGAAAAAGAAGACATTTTCATGCCACTTTAGTGACATGGGGGCTAGTAATAACATGCAAATACCTGTTGTATAATTCAATATCTTGCGGCATTGGCCAGGTTGTAGTTGTTTCATCATGGGAATTGTTTTGTACTCTTAATAAGACTTATATTATAGAGCTACGAACGAATATTATAGAGCTACGATTATTATAGAGCTACGAACAGTTTGAATATATTTATAAATTCAGGCTACATTTCGACCTTAATAAGTTTACAAAATTATGAAATTACACAATTTTCGCTAATTATATGTAAGTGTGTACATGGGTGTAGCCAGGGGGGGGGTTGTGTAAAATATAACATAAATATTATATTGAAATAGGGCGAGACGACTCTCTTCAAGAGAGCATGGTAGATGCGGAGTTTAGGAACCCTTGTATGCCAGTTTTAGAAAGAAATTGGCGCATTTCTGTTATTGTATTTTCTTCAAACCCCTCCCGAAACTAAACCCTGGCTACTCCCATGTGTGTGTATGTATATTGTATGTTTGAAGGGTAGTCTTTGCATAACGTGATTAGTAAACTAAATGATTATTTACAACTAAATATTCTATTTATTAGCTACAACATACTACAAAGAATCATACAAAAATATACATAAAATCTATATTTGTCAAAATCAATTATTTTTAACAATTCTCCCTTCAGATTGGGTCTTCCACGACAGATAAGTGTTCCAAAACAGCGCGACGCACTGCGCTAACAGCACCTGATACTTCAAGGGAACTACATAAAAATTTACAATCTGCACGGCGGGCCAAAGCTTGTAATTATTTAACAAAATATCCTTGTAATCCCTTTCGATATTATTTCGAACGCTATCCAGCGGTTGTCCCTGTACTACACCTAAAGACGTAAGGAAAAGCACAAGAAAACAAGGCGCGAACAACAACTGATCGCATGCCACTTTCTTGATCGCCACGGCAGTTCCTCCTTCTCCAAATTGTTTCGCTAAAGTTCGATACCAAACTGTTAGTGTTGGTCCCTTGAAAATAAAAACAATTTAGACGGGATAGATAATCAATTTGTTTCGTGAATTAAAGAACAAGCACAAAATATTAAATGCCGTTAAGCTAGTATCGTCTGCACAAATATTTCTGTCTAGTCTTAGCTGAATAGTCTTGTCACTCTAGTCTCGACTCTAGACTTTCAAGCTGTTTTTAAAGAGGGAAGGAGCATAGTAGAGCAGCTAATAACCCTGCATTACATAATTGATCAGGAAATAAGAAGAATGAGTCTGTTTGCTCTTTTTATTGACATGAAAGCGGCGCACGATTCCGTATGTCGAGGGAAGTTGGAAAAGTGTATGAGAAAAAAGGGTATTTCAGAGAGTGTGATAAGGATCAAAATATTCCTTATATGCCTCATATAAGGAATTTTTGGAAGGAAGAAAGGGTCTGATGCAGGAATGTCCGTTGAACCCCACACTATGTGGGGGTGATCTCTACTTGGCTGAAATGGAAAAGATTATGGCGGATGCTCAAGCAAGGGCTGTGGTTATAGGGAGAAGGAAAGTGTGGAGCTTAACATATGCGGGTGATGTAGTAGTGTTCGCCAAGTCCGCAGCAGAAATGAGAGGTTCGATTGAAAGGTTGAGAGGTTATTTTAAAAAGAGAGACTCTGATCTCTCTTTTCGAAATAACCTATCAACCTTTCAATGAAACGTGAGGAAGGCAAAATGGATGTGGTTTAAAAGAAGGGACAAATATAATTTGAATGGCTAGGGAATGAAATTAAGGAGGTGCAGTAATGAGTGCAGTGCAGTGCAGCATGATTAAAAATGGGTGCAGTAATAGTGAGCAAGTGGATTATGTGTCGAAGAAAGCGTGGGTGGCTGCAGAACGTATCTGGAATGGAAGGAAAAATAGATTTGAAGGGAACTTTAGTGCAGCTGAGATAATATGGAAAGTGTATTAGCGTATGGATCGACTGTGTGTGGTACTAGAATGGAAGGCAAGATAGAACTAAGTATTTAACAAAACTTTTCCAAGAACATCCTGAAGCTAAACAAGTCGACGCCAGGTCACATATGGTAGTCCCCAAGAGGTGAAAGCCTACAAGGTGACATTCGTAGCTGCTAAAAGAGTGGTAAAGTATGAATGCAAGTTGAGTGAAATGAGGGATGAAAGAATAATAAAAGCAGTGTTTCTAAATGTAAATCGGGCGATAAAAGAGGGCAGAAAGAAATGCGTGGAGAATGAATCAAAGGAAATTATGTGGAAGAAATGGAGCAAGTTTTGGGTGGGCTGAAAAGAAGAGAAGCAACAGGTCCAGACGGAATCCCAAATGAAGCTTGGAAGCTGGTGTCAATACAAAAGAAACTCCACGAAATAGTCAATTAGATATTCCAAAGAAATCAAGCAATTCCAGAGAGCTGGAGGGAAGCAGATTTCGTACCAATTTTCAAAGGAAATGGAAATAAGGAAGAAGCAGAAAATTACAGAGACATCACGCTCATGGATACATCATATAAGATATATGCAAAAGAAGTGGAGAAAAAACTACAGGAAGAAATTGAGGGAAAGGAATTCATTCATGAAGTACAAGGGGGATTTAGAAAAGCAAGGGGAACAACAGATCAGTTGGTTACCTTAAAATACATAATAGAGCAAGAGCTGACACAGCAAGGTGTAAAGGTTTATGCTTTATTCATAGATATTAATGCGGCATATGACACAGTAAACCGTAAGATGCTATGGGAACTTATGAGAGCAAAAGTGATTAGCGGGTGGCTAGTGAAGGTGGTTACAAAACTATACGACATTACAAGCTACATAGTAAGAATGAGTGAGAAAAAGTCCGAAAGATTCTGGATTAGGTTAAAGCAAGGATGTTCTTTAAGCCCTGTCCTATTCAATGTGTTCATCTCTGACTTAGAAAAGGTTTTAAAAAATTGGCAGGTAGGAGGAGTGGTAATATATAGGAGGAAAGTGTGGTCGCTTGCATACGCGGATGACATAGTTGCTTTAGCAAGAACAAAAGGGGAAATGAAAGAGACGATTGGAAGGATTAAAAGATATTTTGAGAAACGAAGGTTAAGTGTGAATGTAGAGAAGACTAATTGTATGGCTTTTAGAAAGAAAGTTGGTCAGAAAGAAGAAAGCTTGATGTGGGGTGAAAAGGTTATAGAACAGGTTAGCAGCTTCGAATACATAGGATTTATGTTTAGTAGTAATGGGTCCAATAATGACAACATTAAGTTCATATGTAAGAAAGCATGGGTGGCTGCTAACAGGTTTTGAAATGCACGGAAAGGTGAATTTGAAGAGAGTTTCATTGCAAATATGGTAGTGTGGAAGGGGTGTGTTCAGTGTATTTTGCTGTATGGAGCAGAAATATACCCTGTATGTGAATGAGTTAGATCAAATAGAAAAGGTGCAGAGCTTCAGTTTATAAAAAGGGCGCTGAAACTACATAGGAGTACGCCATGGTACCTGGTACTACAAGAAGGTAATGTTTATAAAGTTCGTGTAGAAACATCAGTGAGAGTGGCAAGTTATGAAAGTGTCTATGTTATGGAATGAAAGGATAGTGAAACAGGTTTTCAAAAGTATAAAAAAAGAAGGTGTCGGAGGGACCTGAAAGTGCCGGAGGATGAGAGTAACAAAATGAGGGAATGAATGTAAAAAAATATATGAACAAGTGGGGTCGAAAGGGGAGGTTGAGAGGACGAAAGGGGAATGTGTATTATTTGAAAAATTGTTGGGTGAAAGGAGTAGGGATATAGAGTTGCAGACAAGACAATGCCGTGTAGACAAAAGCAGGTACAACCGGGATTTTAACAAGGTACAAGTATACTGCAAACTCTCATTTGTATCTAGGCAGAGGTATCCAATGTAGAATAGCCAGGTTTCGGTGCGGCAATGAGGAAAAGGGAAGAAGTTACTGCCTAAAGGAAAAGGAGAATTTGTGTACCACAAGCGGAGAGGGTACTCATAGGTGGGCACATTGGATGGAACAGTGCAAAAGGTTAACATGGGTACAGAAGAAAAAAAAGTGTACAGATTGGGAGTCTTGCATGGTCGAGTCAGGTAGCGTGTGGTCCATAATGAGTGAAATTTTAGAGCGGAAGAGAGTGATTGTGGAAAGAGTTTAAAAAAGTTAGTGCGGACAAAGAATTTCTAAGTTTTGGTTTTTAAGCTTGGGTATTTGGGGTATTTTTGGGTTGATCTTAGTTCTCATTTTTTGTGTAAATTTTGTTTTGTTTTCTGTAGTTTTTTTTATAGCGAAGTAGTTTCTGTTTTATATTGATAATAATGCCTATAACGGTATGGTAATAATGATTTTTTTTTTAATGGAAGAGGAGGAATATCTGGCGAGGGACTAGGAAAACTTACAAAACAATCATAGAGGGAAGCAGCAAAATGGGTGGAAATGTTAGGAGAGTGATAAGTAGGGGTAGAGTTAATTAGCGAATAGTTTGTTTTTTAAAGAATACTCAATGATTCAAGTGAATGGTCATTTACCTATTTAAACTTAAATAAAGAGCCAGACCAGTCATATTAGCAAAGTATAGATGTGGAAATCAAGAGGGTGGAATGAGCGAGGAAAGTAGAAAATGAATATGTGGGACAGGAGAGAGTAAATGGAAACATTGGTTGGAAGAATGTACAAAGAGTGGAAAGAATAAGAGAAACGGTAGAAAGAAAATGAAAAGAGTGTATGGCTGTAAGGGGAAGCGATTGGAATTGTTAAGGAGGGTGAAAAGGTGGAAAGAGCAAACAGGTAATAAGTGAGAACATTTTCCGATTGCATCTAGCTGTTTACGTTTATAATAGTTCTGTTTTAATTCCTATTATATTGATTTGTATTACAATCTACGTATATAGGTATGCCACTTAAAATTAATAAATTTAAAAAATAATAGTCTCGACTATATAAGCCTTATCTGTGTAGTCTTGTCTGTCTAGTCTTGTCTAATCTAATATGACTCGAATAGCTTGTTGAGTTAGTTTATTTAGTCGTAGAAACAGTTTGAATTTCTCAAGCTGTCAAAAATATAAATCCGTAAGATGTCGCCATAAAAATTACAAAACAATAAATTTATTTATCAAAACAATAAATAAGTTTATTTGAAATATGTAGCAAATATTCATGAAATTCCATCATATTCTTATAGATATAGATAAATGTGTTTCGAATTATTTCCTAATATACTATATCCTATGATGTCAATCGATAAGAGTTTGTATACAAAAAGCTGTCTAATAGCTGTGTAAATGTTAAATTTTGACATTACCTAAAATATTAAATTCTATTGAAAGTAATTGAAAAGAACGACTAGTTTATTAATTTTTAGGTAAGTTTTATAAATAGAAATAAGTTATTTACCGCAACGATAAATCCAATCGATGTAAATTGAGCTGTTCTAATAAAACTATACTCTTGGAAACTTTTTTTCTGAACAACTAGTTGAGCCACAAGATCTGCTGTCCCCATCAAGCCTCCAGCTTGCACGGCTTGAGACAAGATTGGAAACTTTCCCAGAAAAGTTTGGTAAGCCTTAGATAGGACAGACATTGTTGATATATACAGGCAAATTAATAAAACGTGTTTTTTGGTTGTAGGTTAGGAATTTGACAGAAATGTCATTATAATAAGTATTTCTTAAGTATGAATTAGTTCGCTAGATGTCAATTTAAAAATATTTTATTTTACATATGTTTAGGGTTGCTGAATAAATGTATTTTTTCGGAGGATTTCGGAAAGTTTTCCTGAATTTTTCTGCAACCAAATATACTCAAATAATATAAATTCGAATTTTAAAATTAAATAAGTAAAAACTTATATACAAATATTTGCTATTGAAAAATTAATAGCAAATATTTAGTTTATATAAAATACGCTTAAAATTTGTTCATTAAATATTCGATTACAAGTATACAAAACTCAACATACAATAAATGGATGAAGTTCTACAATAAATAGCTGGATAAATACAAAATAAATTACTCAATCCAAAATTGGGCTACTTCCTACAAAATAAATTACTTTATCCAAAAAAAGGTTAACTAATCCAAAATAAAACGTAATCATCCAATAATTTTTTTTTTCGTATAAACTGATTTTTACTTACAATAATCGATTGAATCGTACAACATAAAATCAATTCACCCAAAAAAGGTTTACGTGTACATAAAAAGGTTGTTTTATCTATCCATTTAATTGCTATTTACACAAAAACAATTTGGTTGGTTAAAATTTGAACTAGAATCAAATAACTATTAGCTATAATATATTGTATTGTTTTATTTTATATTTTAGGCCGAGGCCGCACTACGGTTTTTTCCCGTGAGCGGTAACCGCTATAATCGCGAAACCGCTCGAGAAACACAGCACGCTACGGGAAAAAACCGCAAGTGAGGCCGCTTGTATTAATTCACTTGAGTGAATTCACTCGGTTGAAAACCGCCGCGGTTTAGCCATTGTGCGGCCTAGGCCATATGCACTATAATATGTAATAAGAGTAGCACATGACTGGCCAGATATTGTAGTGATTGATAAGAAACGAAATGAAGCTATTATCATTGAAATTATCATACGACATGCCAGTGAGTGAAATATCAATGCTTCACAAGTGTAAAACCAAGATTATGTATGACAATATTAGTATCTGATGACTTGGGACAGGGTGGTTACAAAAAGCCACAACAGATATAACCAGCAGATTGGAATAACACCAAACGTCGAAGCTTACATCCAAACTGGAGTGCTGAAGAGGACACTTGAGACTGTGTCTTGACCTGTGTGAGACACGCAGGGGCATACTTAATGGACCTGGCCAGGGCGAAACACCCAAAGCAGCAGTTGAGAGGTTGATGAGAAGAAGCAATACGGTGGCCAATGCGAGTATATAACAATATTAACACCTAAAAACTACTTGAAATAAATTTATAAAATATATAAAGAATAGACAGACAAGAGTATAGACAGCCTATTTGTTTGATTTTTCATATGTGTGCATATGAAAGTCAGCATTCCGTCGAGCTCGACACTATTCTGGCTGCGTTTCTTAATCTACTGATGCCAAGACCTATTTTCAGTTTATATCATATTGATCTTTTTTTAACTAAACCGACTGTCGTGGTTTAGCCTGGTTAGTTTTTCGCATTATTGTCGAAGGTAAGGTAAAGTCGAAGGTATTGTCGAAAGTAATTAGGCCAGGTAAGGCCATTTTGTTTGAAGTCTAGCTCCAGAGTTTGTCTCCACTGTGCGGCAGTTGGAGAACATTCGTAAGTGTTAAATGGTAATTGACCAATGACAGCTTCGAAGGGTGGAGAAATTCCTGAGTGTTGATGGTAGGACAAGAGTAGACAGACAAGATTAGACAGACAATACCGGACAGACAAAACTAAACAGACAAGACTAAACAGACAGCCTTTTTTTTCTTTGTTGGGGACGTGGTAAGCACCTCACGGTTAACTTAACGCGAGGACCCTCTGAAATATCACAAGAATATTGCTAATATGTTTAATTTATAATGTGTGGGTTAATGTCTAATATATTTTATTTTATTTCGCTTCTGTCCCAATGGAATTTGTTTAAGCGTCAATGGAACTTACAGTTTCAAGAGAATTTCCATTCCAATACTGTGCTTACATATGTAATTCTTCATAAACCACATATATGAACAGGAAGCTTCTTCCCATTTATTAATGTTCAGAGTCACTTTCCACATTGAAATTTTATATGAATTGTACTCTTCAAAACTATTCCAGTATTTCAGGTTTTCTTTTGTTTTGTACTCTGAAATATTGATTTCTGATATCTTTTGACTGGACCGATGTAATAAATTGATTGACCATTCAATTCTTCTTTCACAGCGGTGGATCAACTCTTTTTGTACAGTTAAACCTTTTTTGGGTTAATTTATTTAATTTTGTACATTTCCATCAATTATTGTACTAAACCATTATTATTTGTAAGAATAAATCGATTATGCGGTGTTTAAATTTGGTGTTTTAAATTTTCGACAAAGCAACTTTTTTTAGATGAAGTAATTGCTTTTTATATGAATAAACTGAATTTTGTATTTTGGCAACTATTTTTTATAAAAAAACATCTATTTATTGTACGCAAAAAATCCAAGCCTATAAAATATTATTTAAAATTTTATTCTTAACGTAATACATGTTATAAATCAATTTCTTGACAGTTTTTTTCCTAGTTTTATTTGTTATTAGCATTTTCTACATATGTTTTGGAACATTTGTTCCAAGATTTATTCCTAAGATTTCTAAAATTGAATTAAACAAAGATATTTATAATAGATGTGCTAATATTTGATAATAATAATAATAATAACATTGTAAAAAAAAAAAAAAACAGAGCTACAGTCCTCAATGTCCTGCTGTCATATTTGAAAAGATTTCTCTAAAAATATTAATTGGTCTACGAAAATTTGTATTATAAGCTAAGTCATGAGTAAATTTTACACATACTCTCCTGGAGTCCTAGTAATAGGACCCCAAAATTTTTGATAAAATAGTTAAAAAAATATAATGCTATATTTTATAATTGTGGTTTTTAATTATAAATTAATATTATATTAAATTATTTTTGATGACATTTTAATTGCCATGCACTTCGTCCCAAAATCACTCATTTCTGAAATGTCTAAATTTACATCCACCTCATTTTGCCCTTGACTGCTGTAACTGGTCATCCACTAGCAAGACAGACAAAACTAGACAGACAGGACTAGACAGCTTATTTGTTTATTTAATATTTACAAATTGTATCATAAATATTAAGCAGCACTCCGTTTATAATTAAACACTATGCTGGCCAGTTTTTACAATATTTTTCACTTAACGTTTTTCAATTTAGGTCGTGGTCTAGTTTTCTTAATTGCTTGGCATTATTGTCAAAAATCAACCACCATTTTCTATTATTCTTAATGTTCCTTAAGACGTCTTCATTTTTCGGCCAAATACAACCTGATCGCTCCATAGCATTTTTAATTTTCAATCTCCACTGGTCAGAATATTTGCAATTGAATAGCAGATGTGCAGCAGTGTCTTCTTGTCCACAATTGGAAGACTCTCGTTTTCCAAATCTATGTAAATATTCTTGTAAATTCCCATGTCCAGTAATAAGTTGGACAGCATGGTGCGATAGCTATACATCCATTTTTTTCCAGACTCCAACATTTGGGATGAAGTTTTTCGTCCATCTACCTGTTTTCGCCTCTTCCCAGCGATATTGCCATATTTTTTGAAAATAATTGATTGATTTTAATTTAAAAGTTCGTAAAGGGATTTTAGAATGCTAAATCGGAATATTATTGAAATTATCAGCACCTGATACTTGTTTAGCTAAGCTATCGGCTTTCTCATTTCCTTCTATCTCAATGTGGGCTTTAACCCAGTGCCATCTTAATTTAACATCTTTTGCAATTTCTTTTACTTTTATCCACGTATTCAATACAAGTTCTGTGGGAACAGACAAAAACTTTAGAGCATCAAGTGCTGAACGACTATCACAAAGAATAGAACAACTCTCTAAAATGTTTATTTTCTTCAATGTAATTTAAGGCTTGCTTGATTGCAGTAATTTCTGCCTGAAATATTGAGCAGTATTTTTCAAAACGCATTTGTTGGTAATAAACCTCCCTATCTTGAATGTAAACCACAAATGCCGCGCCCACACCATTTTCAGATTTTGAAGCGTCAGTATATATTTGGGTAGGGAAAGTATTGGATGTTATCATATAATAATTTACAAGGTCAATTTCTGAAGGATGAATAAACTTATGAATATTTATTTTTGACTCGATTAATTTTGGAGATGCCTGCAAACCCATTATTTGTATGAATAGTGTTTCATCCAGATTATGTTTTAAATGTTTATATGCTATTTCATTTAGCCTTAGATCAACGGGTCAAAGACTAGAAATAACACACGCGGCGTGTGAGGCAGAGGCGGCCTCTGTAGATACTGTACCATATGCTTTTGCTGCAGATATCGTGCTTTGACGCTGTACACTTAATAATTTGATTCTTTCTTTTACACCACACGAGTTATGCCAAAACAGGACTAGACAGACAAGACTAGACAGACAAGACTAGACAGACAAGACTAGACAGACAAGACTAGACAGACAAGACTAGACAGACAAGACTAGACAGACAAGACTAGACAGACAAGACTAGACAGACAAGACTAGACAGACAAGACTAGACAGACAAGACTAGACAGACAAGACTAGACAGACAAGACTAGACAGACAAGACTAGACAGACAAGACTAGACAGACAAGACTAGACAGACAAGACTAGACAGACAAGACTAGACAGACAAGACTAGACAGACAAGACTAGACAGACAAGACTAGACAGACAAGACTAGACAGACAAGACTAGACAGACAACACTAGGCAGACAAGACTAAACAGACAAGACTAGACAGACGAGACTAAATAGACAGACAAGAGTAGAAAGACAAGATTAGACAGACAATACCGGACAGACAAAACTAAGCAGACAAGACTAAACAGACAGGACTTTTTTTTTCTTTGTTGGGGACGTAGTAAGCACCTCATGATTAACTTTAACAAGAGGACCCTCTGAAATATCACAAGTATGTTGCTGCATAGTGTCACCCTTACATCCCCTTCTTACAGTGATTAGGGGTTCAGGTACTAACATTTTTCATCCTTTCTGCTTCTTTCCCTGTACGCTCGTCTAGCATTTTTATTGCCATGATGTCTTGGATCATCCTTGATATATCTGCCCATAAGTCCTCCAACGATATCATTTGTTCAACCATTGTTGATGCATCTAATGTTTGCCCGGTCTTATTTTTCCATTTATCCCTTTCGCGTATTCACCTGTAACACTCAGAAACGGTATACGCCGCGCTGTCTGTGAGTCCAGAGTAAATACAGAGGCAATCTGTGGCCCTACCGATGCTATGGAGAAAGTTGCTGTAACAGCCATGTCTTCTTAAAACCTGGGTGACAAAAAAAAAATTGTTTCACCGTGTTTTCTTGTTGCCCAATGCTCCAGGTATTAGGATTCTAGCCCAGGGGCCCTTAGTGGATAGACTCCACAGATAGACAAGGCTAGACAGACAAGATTAGACAGACAAGACTAGACAGAGAAGACTAGACAGACAAGACCAGAAAGACAAGACCAGGCAGACAAGATTGGACAGACTAGACTAGACAGACCAGACCACACAGACAAGACTAGACAGACAAGACCAGAGAGACAAGACTAGACAGACAAGACCAGGCCGACCAGACTAGACAGACAATACTACACAGACAAGGTTGGACAGACCGAACTAGACAGACAAGACTAAACTGATAAGACTAGACAGACAAGACTAGACAGACAAGACTAGACAGACAAGACTAGACAGACAAGACTAGACAGACAAGACTAGACAGACAAGACTAGACAGACAAGACTAGACAGACAAGACTAGACAGACAAGACTAGACAGACAAGACTAGACAGACAAGACTAGACAGACAAGACTAGACAGACAAGACTAGACAGACAAGACTAGACAGACAAGACTAGACAGACAAGACTAGACAGACAAGACTAGACAGACAAGACTAGACAGACAAGACTAGACAGACAAGACTAGACAGACAAGACTAGACAGACAAGACTAGACAGACAAGACTAGACAGACAAGACTAGACAGACAAGACTAGACAGACAAGACTAGACAGACAAGACTAGACAGACAAGACTAGACAGACAAGACTAGACAGACAAGACTAGACAGACAAGACTAGACAGACAAGACTAGACAGACAAGACTAGACAGACAAGACTAGACAGACAAGACTAGACAGACAAGACTAGACAGACAAGACTAGACAGACAAGACTAGACAGACAAGACTAGACAGACAAGACTAGACAGACAAGACTAGACAGACAAGACTAGACAGACAAGACTAGACAGACAAGACTAGACAGACAAGACTAGACAGACAAGACTAGACAGACAAGACTAGACAGACAAGACTAGACAGACAAGACTAGACAGACAAGACTAGACAGACAAGACTAGACAGACAAGACTAGACAGACAAGACTAGACAGACAAGACTAGACAGACAAGACTAGACAGACAAGACTAGACAGACAAGACTAGACAGACAAGACTAGACAGACAAGACTAGACAGACAAGACGAGACAGACAAGACTAGACAGACAAGACTAGACAGACAAGACTAGACAGACCAGACTAGACAGACAACACTAGACAGACAAGACTAGACAGACAAGACTAGACAGACAAGACTAGACAAACAAGACTAGACAGACAAGACTAGACAGACCGTACTAGAGAGGCAAGACTAAACTGATAAGACTAGACAGACAAGACGAGACTGACAAGACTAGACAGACAAGACTAGATAGACAAGACTTGGCTTACAAGACCATACAGACAAGACTAGACAATAAAGTTATATTAGTTATTTATTGAATTAAATGTTGATTTAAAATTTATGAAGAATTATATTTGTTATTTTCATTGTGTATTGAACAAATTATGGGTCAAGACCGTCATGATTCAATAAAAAATAAAACTGTTAAAATGTAGAAATATCGAATAAGATTATGAGTTCAGTATACTATATTAACTGAATTACAAACATCGTTTGGCGAAGACTTAAATGTTTAATAAATTAAAACTGAAAACTCTGATTCAAAAAAAAAATAATACAAAATTATTATTAAAAAATATAAATAATTATTTTTTTTATATCAAAAGTATGTTATAAGAAAACTGTCAATTTATTTCAAAATTTTTGACACTGACAAATGTACTTTTAAAAAACTCTTAATTTTAACTAAATTCTATTCAAAATTTAAATGGTCAATTCGTCCAAAAGTATCACACGAGACACAAGCAAAAATATGTTGCAAATTGTTCCAGATCAAAGTAAATAATGTGGAGGCACGCCCTTAAACTACCTCTGTCCAAACTATTTCACACATTTAATTCAAATACAAAAAGTCTAATAAAAACAGTAAGAATACCCATAACATTCTTCACACTCAATACTCTCCAACTCATCAATGCAGAACTTCCAGATAATATTGAAAATGAAGAAGAATTTAATGATCTTGAGATAGCAAATTTGAGATTCACAGAAGAAGTTAAGTTGGCCTGTCAGAAAAGTGATAAAGCCATGTGTGATTTATTAACCACTTTAAACGCTTGCATAGATGAAATTTGTGAACAGTACCAACATTGTGTAGCAAAACAAATCGAAATTACTTTACTTTGTATGAATTTGAATCCTGTTGGCAAACATTGGGACGAGTTGACAAAGTATAGAGTTGAAGCTGATGAACTGAAAGTCGAGTTTGAAAAGTATGGAATGTTGGTTGATAGGATTGGACAAATTGTATACAATCAGGCTTTTAGTACCATCATCGCTGGGATGGAAGATACCGATGGAAGCAAAGAGGTTGCAAGTCAATATGAGACTTTAAAGACGTTTGTGCATCTAAAGGTCGAGGAGAATCAGTATTGGGATAATAAATTGTTAGACGTTAATTCTAAGAGTATTTTAAATTGTAATTTTTGAAATTCTTGAATAAATAACAGTGCTGTTTTTATTTAGTTATGTTATTTCAATACTAAACATGTTTCCACTGAATTCAAAAATTCACTATGTTTTAACCATACTTAATATGTAAAAATATTATATAACGTTATTCACAGTTATATAAATTGCTACACATTTCTACACACGACTCGAGTTTCGACGTTTAAAGGTCATTTTCAAGTTCTTGCAAAAAATTAAATATTCCAATTGGTTCTTGACAAATGACATAAGTACTCATTAATTTTGTTGCAAAATGAAATAGTCCAATTGATTGTTACTAAATGAACCAATTTCTAATGCGTAGTTTGTTGCATATTGAAATATTTCAATTGGTTGTTATTAAATGACACAGTTTCTCATTAGTAGTTTGGTGCAATCTAAAATATTCCAATTGGCTGTTGCGAAATGGCCCAATTTGTCATTGGTATTTTGTTCTAAAATGGAAGTATGAATTACCATGTAGTAAGGGTCGCAACCACCCTAAACATGTTTCGTCAAGTAATACGAATAATAAAAGTAATAGTAATATAAAAGTCATGATTTAAACGTTTAATTCAAATAGCTGTAACGTATAAATACCTAGAAATGTTTATTTCATGAATAGTTTGAATTATTTTAAACAAATAAAATAAATTGAAAACTATTTGCAGTCTGTCTACATTTATCAAGACATGATAGACTAGTTTTCTGTAGTGTAGTGTACGATTCTAGCCTTATTTGTCTATTGTGCATATAATTGTATGACCTTGTTTGTATGAGAGACCAATACTGGAAACAAGGGTTTCCACAAGGAGCTAGTATATATCCAATTAGATATTTCATGTTTAATGTGTTAATTCAGTAATAGTAATTCTAATAGTAATTCTCCAGTTTATTATAAGCTTAGTTTAGTTTAGTCTTGCCTAGTGTAGTTTATCTAGTTTATTCTAGTTTAATACTATTGAATTATGAATTATATTATATATATGAATTATTATGAATATGAACTAATGAAAATGAAAGTGTGAAAATCAGATGCTGCCATAATAGCTAATGGCAGATGAAACGAGATATCCCAGCCAAACTGTAATAATTTTTCCACATGCCAACATGTTTTCAATCACATGTTCCTTTGAAAAAATTGGTTTTATCAAAAATTGTAACAATGTGGATCTCAACATGCCTCATCCAACGAATATATCTGACCTAGCTTCCGCAGATTTTCAAATATTTATACCTTTGCCAAATTCTTTGAAGGAGAAAAAGTTTAAAAAGCACATTCTGGGAGCATAAAATTTCGAGATTGCCTAAAAGATTATTATCATTCATTTTCGCCTTTAGTTTTAAAAATTCTACTGAAAATTCATACAAAATATGATTCAATTATTTCGATTATTAAACTTAATTACATTTTCTTCGTTTTTCACTGTGCTATAGTCCAAATTGGTTAAAATAAAGGATAGCGTAAGAAAAGCGCCGGAGGAGTCAATAGGTTTCATAAAACCTACCAGAAATAAACCGTGCTACGACAAAGAATGGGAGAAAGCATGTAAAGAGAGAATGCAAAAAAGAGAGAGCTATCTGCAACGGAGAACAAGAGCAAAAGAATTCCAGCGAGCAAGAAGTGATATGCAGGGAGAAAAAACGAAGATACATGAAGCAAAGAATAGACGAAATAGCGGAGAGTAACCAACAGAACGAGGTCAGAAGCTTCTTCCGAGTGGTCAACCGGGCACGCAGTCCGTCCCAACCCAGATCAACAGCAATACACTCGGAAGAAGGGTAATGCTTGGATCGAACAAAGATTGTACAAATATGGGCGGACTATTTTGAAGGTATACTAAACAAACCAAGGAGAACGGAAGAACGTCAACTGAAGCCAATATACACAGCAGACACCATCGAACCAGAAATTACAAGAGAGGAAGTAGTAACAAATTAGATGCTGAAAAATAACAAGGTACCAGGCACAGATAATATCAAAGGAACTCGCGGGAATATCGCTTATAAATCTCTCTCTCTCTCCCTCTCTATTCGTTTACTTCATTGGTTGAAGTGTCGTGATCTTTTGTATATCATTCATGTTATGGTGATTGTGATTTCTCTCCATTTATCTCTGTCTGTAATGCATCTCATGTTGTCCTGCAGTGAATTTCCTGCGAAGTGCTTCATTTGGTCCATCCATCGCTTCGGAGTTCGCCCCCTAGGTCTCGTGCCTTCGATTTTTCCCTGTATCACAAGTTTTACCATTGTCATCCTTTCTCCTGCTCACATGTCCAAAAAACTTGAGAATTCGCTGTCTTACGATGGTTGACAGTTTTACAATAATTTGCAGTTCTTCTAATATTGATACGTTGGTTCTGTGAGCAGTCCAAGGGATTCTTAAAAGCCTTCTCCAGACCCACATTTCAAAGCTGTCCAGTTTAGCATTGTCTGTGGCCTTCAAGGTCCAGGTTTCTGCCCCATATAATGCTATTGGCAAGACAAGAGTTTCGACAAGTGTGCGTTTTGTTTTAGTTGTTATTTGTTTGTCATTCCAGATGTTATGCAGCATGGCAGTTTTGGCAAGAACGATTCTCCTTTTGACTTCGATAGATGAAATTCCGTCTCTGTTTATGTTAGCACCCAGATAATTAATTTCTTCTACCATTTCTGTTTCTTTTTTTCACTTCTGTTTATTCTGTTTGTGCCATCTATTACCATTAACTTAGTTTTTTGCCGATTTATTTTTAACCCATAGTCCAGGCTTACTCCTTCCACTGTTTCAATAAGTTCAGCCATTTCCTGTTCGTCCTTCGTTATAAGTGTGGTGTCATCGGCATAACGAAGGTTATTTATTTTTCTGCCACCTATACTTACGCCACCCTCCCAACCGTCCAAAGTCTTCCTGATAATGTATACAACATAAATGTTGAATAGCAAGAGAGATAAAATACACCCTTGTGTTACGCCTCGTTGTTTTCATAGATGTTTTAATAGGAGCACCAGATGTTGAGGGATTCCCATCTCTAAGAGAGCTCTCCAAAGCTTTTACCAGCTAACACAGTCAAAAGCTTTGCTGTAGTCTAGGAAACAGAGATATGATGGTTTTGCAAATTCTCTTGCCTTTTCGATAATTTGTCGAACATTAGAGATTTGTTCTCTTGTGCCCTTGCCACTGACAAATCCTGCTTGTTCATGTGGGATCTGCCAATCCAAAAAGCTTCTGAGGCGTTGAAGGAGAATTATGAGCATAACTTTGCTTGGATGTGAGATAAGTGCAATGGTTCTATAGATGTTACATTTTTGACTGGAAGCTTTTTTGTGCAATGGAATGAAGGTCGATGTGCACCAATCCTTTGGCCATTGTCCGGTTTTCCATATGTTGTTGCATATCTTCAACAGAGATGTGATGTCTACTTCATCTAGTTCTTTTAACATTTCTGCGCTTATATTGTCGCCGCCTGTGCTTTTATTGTTTTTCAAATAATGAATGGCTTGCTCTACTTCATCCCTCAAAATGTCAGGCTCTTTTTCCACCTCGTTCATGGATGGTAATTCGTTTTCTTGTTCAGGGTCTTCATTCTCGTAGAGCTTTCTGCAATATAACTGCCATAACGCAAGAACTTCCTCTATTTCAGTAATAGTTTTGCCATTTTGATCTTCTATTTCCCATGTTTTTGATTTAAATTCTTTGGTAATTTCTCTCAGTCATTGAATCTCCCTATTCAGTTTTTGGTATTCGATCATCTGTTCGTTTTTGCGTATGCCTGCTCTTCTGAGCATCTTTCCTTTCTTTACTGCGTTCCAAGTTTCGTCAGTCATCCACTGTTTGTTTTTCACATCGTTGGTACTTTGTTGAATTACTTCTCTTTGGTATCGATCATAGTAGTTTTAAGAGTTTGCCACATTGTCTCTGAATTTTCAAATTTTGAGTTATTTGGGATTACTTCCAATTTTTCTCTTAGTTTTTCCTGAAAAAAATGAATGTTTCCAGAGTTCAAGGGGGGAGCTTTTACCCTTGTTTTCTTGGATTTAATGTGTATTTTTATTCGAGCTAGTAGCAGTTTGTGGTCGCTGCCACACTCCGCACCTGGTAAGGTCTTGACGTTCTGTACACTGGATTTCCATCTTGTATTTCCATCTTTATAGTCCACCTGGAGATGTCCACGTATACGGACGTCTTGGATATTGAGGGAAGATGGTATTTGTGATAACCATGTTGTTTCCTATACAAAATTCCACGAGTTTTTGTCCAGATTCATTTCTGACGCCTAATCCATATCTGCCTATGAGGTGTTTTACTTGTTCGTGTTCCTTAGTTTGACCGATTTTAGCGTTGAAACTCCTTGTATCAGGGTTATTTCTTTGTTGGGTATTTCTTGTATAGTACTCTCCAGTTTATTGTAAAAGTCATTTAATTCGTCTTCCGTGCTTGTTGATGTTGGAGCGTAGATTTGGACAATGTTTAATTTGCAAGGCTTGGCATTCATTTTTATAGTCAGTATTCTGGAACTTACAAAATTGTAGCCTAACACACTTGCATGAAGTGATTTTGGAATAATTATCGCTACGCCATGTATTGAGTCCGACTGATGTCCAGAAAAGTATATTGTGTTGCCACTTTTGGAGGTGAAATGTCCACTACCAGACCAGTGAGTTTCGCATATACCTACTATATTGATGTTTGTCACTTTACGTTCGGTTGTTGTCTATGTTGTCTAGTTTGCCAAGATGTGTAATGAGTCCCTGAACATTCCAAGTGGCAATTGAGATGCGTTTTCAGAGGTTCATCTTTGTTGATGTTATCAGCTTGTTCATATCTTCAGACCTTTCCATAGCATTCCCTCCCGGAGATCCGATCGAGAGTATATTTAAAACTCGGGATATCTTTGACCATGAGACATCCATAAGATTTTCTTGGGAAGGTACTAGAGGTAGTTTCCCTTTGCTTTCCTCTAGGATTTAAAAGGGTTTACTCGCAAACTAGAATGTAAAAATAAAATAAAATCGCTTCTAAATACAGCATACAGAATCCTGTCGAACGTCGGACTGAACAGGCTTATTCCATATAATAAGACTTCTAGTGCGGATTCAGACCCAACAGATCGACGACAGATCATATATTCGGAATAAGACACATACTTGAAAAAGTGCTGGGAGTATGATTTACCAGTGTACTAATTATACACTGCATAAAATTAGGGTCACTCCGTAATTTGAAGATATTTTAATTTTTTTAGTTTTTTACGTGTTTTTTCGGTTGTAACAGTTTACTAACTGATCGCTTGAATAAAAGAAAAGGTTTTTCTTCTTCAAAGTTTATTGAAAGTAATGAAAATGAACAATTTTAATTTTATGTGCGAAGTAATGAAAATGAACAAGTTTACTTTGATATGTTTTTGTTGAAACAAAAGAAAGTTTAAGGACAGCATAGCATTTGTTTCTGTGGTGTTATCTGTCTGTTGTAAATTGTTGTCATTGTTAGTGTTTTGCAATGAGCATAAATCCCGTTGTTGCGGCGCAAATTATGGCGGCTTTAGAAGACGATCGCGGTCAGCGCGAACTGCGAGAAACGTTGGTGTAAGTCGCTCGAGTGTGCAACGAGAATGGCGGCGGTTCGAAGAGACAGGTCTGCTCACTGGAGGACCTTATTCAGGCCGAGGCAAAACTCCAACAGCTAGGGATGGCCGCTTTCTCCTTTCTAGTGCTTTGAGAAACCGAACGGTTACGGCAGTTTCCCTTCGAAATCATCTGCAAGAAGTGAGAAATGTAAACATAAGTGAGTGGGCAGTTAGGAGACGACTCTATGCTGCTGGATTATCTTCTCGAACTAGAGCTACTGGACCGCCGCTTTCCCGTGCACACCGGATTGCGAGGTTGAATTTTGCACGAGAACACTTGACTTGACAATAGCGGATTGGAGACACGTATTGTTTTTCGATGAACCGCGATTCTGTCTTACGGGCTCAGATAGACATGTAAGAGTGTGGTGACGACAACGCCAGAGATATGCTCAAGCGTGTATTGCCGAGCGACTACCATTTGGCGGAGGATCAGTTATGGCATAGGGAGGCATATCTTTTGACACTCGCACGGAGTTAGTCTTTATCGAGAATGGGACGTTGACTGCGCATAGGTATCTGACGAGGTTCTAGAAGACCATGTTTTACCATCCATGGTTATTCTTGGAGACGACGCAACATTTATGCATGATAACGCACGGCCCCACACTGCTCGGATAGTTACTGAGCATCTTGACGAGTGTAAAATCACGCGATTTGTTTGGACAGCTAGCAGTCCAGGTTGAAATCCAATTGACCATATTTGGTATCAGTAGGGAAAACATTTACGGAGACATGGCCCTGCCCCAGAAATTCTAGAGGACTTCGCGACAAACTGGTGCAAGAATGGGACAATCTTCCCCAGAACGTGATCCAAAATCTGATCCAGAGCATGACACGTTGTTTGCAAGCTGTTGTCACTGCCAGAGAAGGGAATACTCACTACTGAACTCTTTAAACTTTCTTTTGTTTCAACAAAAGCATATCAGTGTAAAGTTGTTCATTTTCATTACTTAGCATATCAAATTAAAATTATTCATTTTCATCACTTTCAATAAACTTTGAATAACAAAAATCGTTTGCTTTATTCAAGCAATCAATTAGTAAACTGTTACAACCGAAAAAAACAAGTAAAAAACCAAAAATTTCTAAAATAACTTCAAATTATGGAGTGACCCTAATTTTATGCTCGGCAGTGTATATTGATTTGAAACAGGCATACGATTCCGTGGAACGAAACACCCTCTGATATGCCCTACAACACCTTGGTATAACACCAAAACTCCGGAGCATGATTGAATGAGTCAGATTAGAATTGAAGGGGCGCTCTCACAACAAGTCAACATAACAACAGGACTTCGATAGGACGACGGACTATCACCTTCTCAACCTGGCCCTGAAATATACAATAAGAAATAGCGGAATACAAACGAAAGGCAACTTGATCCGAAAATCGGAACAGATCCTAGCATATGTGGATCATATCGGTATACTGGGAAGAAGTATGCAAGCGTTGAAAGCAACATTTAGCATGTTAGTAGAGGAAGCAATTAAAATAGGGCTGAGGGTAAAAGTAACAAGAAGAAGAGAGAGGCGGAATATGGCGATAGAGTGCAGAAATTTCGAAATAGTAGATACTTTTAAATACCTGGGCACTAACATCGATTAGTAAAACAATGTGGAAGTGGGAATAGGAAGTAGAATCAATCAGGGCAAACAGCCGGTCTCAAAATCTTACTCAATCCAGCACACTACCATTGACAGCGAAACTTAAAGTCCCTAGTGAGGTCAGGGATAACCTACGGGTGTGAGTGATGGACGCTAACCCAAGACCAAGAGCAGAAGCCACTTCGAACAGAAAGTAGGGTTCTGAAAAACGATATATGGTTCATACGAACAGCAGATGGGTATAGAATAAGAATGAATTTCGAGCTGCGAGTGCTGATAAAGAGGCATACGACAGTTGGTCACATAAAATCCATGAGAATAAGATGGCTCATACATGTACAGCGCTGGGAAAGTAACAGAAACATCAAGGAGGTCCTATATGCGAGACCACAGGGCAGAAGACCGACTGGACGCCCACGACTGAGATAGAGAGACGACTTGGAGGCAGATATGAGAATGCTGGAAATCAGCAACTGGAGAAGAGCCGCAGAGGACAGGAAGGGATGGAAAAGGATTGTGACGGCGACAAAATCCCTTAGTGGGACGTAAGGCCAGGAGGAGGAGGTTCTACAGTCCTAAGCAGCACCTGGATCGCCTCCCCCTGCCTTCATTGCATTTAATTACATTTTCTTGGGGCACAATAATTTAATTACATGTTATATAGATATTTAGTCAAGTTTTGCTATTAAGTAATAGATATTTTTTGTTTTCAGAATATGAGTACTCAACGTGGAAATCATGCTAGGACGAGACCACAGAAACACAAAAATAAGACGGCTTTCCGAAACAATTTGCATGACACGAGCTTGAAAACGAAACAAATCAACGCTATGCACGTCAGCGACGTGTGCACACGTTGCAGAGACATAATCGAATGGAAAATTAAGTATAAAAAATACAAACCGTTATCCCAACCGAAAAAATGCGTGAAATGCGAACAGAAAACTGTGAGAAAAGCTTATCACGTAATGTGTACAGACTGCGGTCGAAAATTTAAAGTTTGCACCAAGTGTTGTCAGAGTAAGGAAATTATTCCTGCGCCACCTGATAAGGAGGAAAAATTGCGGCTAGATCTTGAAATGCAACAGCTTTTACAATCTCTTCCTGAGCGAAAGCGAAGGACGTTTTTAAGGTATATGAACAAAAAGGAAAAGGAGGGAGTAACTGAGGAGAATACTATGGAGAAACAGAAAGATGATTTGTTAATTAAGTTAAATGCGCTTAAGGTTGATGATGGAGAGGGTGATTCGGATTTTGATTTTGGAGATTCCGACGATTTCAGTGAAGGAGATGATGATAAGGATATTGATGAAGATGAGGATGAATAGTTTTTTGAATGGTTTAAACTACATAAATATATACAATTGAATAAAATGCAACTGATACGTTGGAATAATGTGTAATGTTTAAGAATATTGATTATAATTATTGAGAGTATTTTCAATAAAGTCTTTTTACAATTTGAATTAAATATGTTCACTTTTTTAAATCACAATTTGTTCAGTAAAATTGACAATTTTATAAAATCTGTGTGTTTATGAATCCAATGTAACAATTTGGAAGTTTTGTTTTTCAAAACATTTACATTCTAAAACATTTTAAATATTTATTTAAAAAATTGTCGTAGAACAATTTACTTCAATAAAACAAACATTTTTAAAGTTTCACTTTTATAAACTAACTGAAAAGCAATTTAGATTCATTTATATTATATTAATCAATTTTTAAATTTTTCTAAATATAAGTTGGTTGCAATGATCAAAATTTAAATTATGAGCTAAAATAAGACTTATGTTGGCAATCCTGCATTGCAAGTGTCAAACAAAAATATTAGTTGGTTCTATCACGTAAATAAAACACCATTCAATCTCTGTAAATACCAAAAATTTAACAATGAGCAACGTAAAAGACGAAGTCATGGAAGTCGAGTCGGCTTCCACCAGTAACACCGAAAAATCCTCAATGGATACCACAGAACCTGAGAAGAATGTTATGGCTGGTGGTACTGCTGGCTCTGTAACTTGTTCCCTTCATCCTTTAGTCATAATGAATGTTTCCGAGCACTGGACTAGATCTAAAGCTCAAAATGCCCTCACACTCCGAGGTAACAAAACACCACTACATTCAAAACATGATTATACATACACAATTATACTTAACATTTTAGTTATTGGAGCTTTAATCGGAAAACAAAAGGGAAGGAACATAGAGATTATGAACTCATTTGAATTAGTTTTCAGTGAAATCGCAGAGGATGTTTTCATTGATAGAGATTATTATAGCATGAAAGAAGAACAATGTAAATTTTAATCCTGTTATAAAAAATATTGTTTTATTATTAATCGATGTTTCTCATTTTAGTTAAACAAGTTTTCAGTGAGATGGATTTCATTGGCTGGTACATAACGGGTGATAGCGCTAACAGTATGGATATTAAAATTCATAAACAAATTTGTGAAATCAATGAATCTCCAATCATGCTGAAACTCAATCCTTTTGACAAAAATATCGATGTAAGTTAGATTCACTTGAATTGATTTGTTCTACATTTAATCCTTACAGTGCAAACACATTTTTATATTGGTAGATCAATCAGTATTACCTAGGTAATACTAATAGGTACCGCAAATAGACATCTATCTATTTTTACACCCAAATAATCTATATATTAGGAGTATCTATATATTAAAGTCGAGATAGTGAAAGTCGTACGTATGAAAATCACTTATGTTCTCACTAAGTTTATTGTTAAATAAAACGTGAACTTAAATATAAAATTTACATAATTTTAAATCGCATAGCAGTGTACTTCATTCCCACAAATAAATATATAGTGAAATTGACTCAATTGTGAGAAATTTATTAATATTGTGATGAACTGAACATTTTTTACTACTATAAGAAGTCCTCACCTTCTGATATTTTTTGTTTGCCTGAGAAGAAAAAAAAAGGACAGGGCTGGACTCAAAAATATATGGTGATATAATATGCTGGTCCTCACCTCCTGAAAAGGGAAGAGATATATTTACGTGTGATATCTGTAAAGATTTACAATGCAAAGAGTGCTGTGGCTTAACTTCACCTGAAGTGAAAATTATGGAGCTCAAAAGTAGAGAAAATTTAGTGATTTATGATCCTGGCCTGCAGTAAATGCCAGAATCAGTCCCATTCTTTCCATGAAAGTTTACCGGCCATGGAGCAAACAATTGTTGGAGAATTCAAAAGCCTACAGAGTATTATTAAGTGGCAGAATAAAAAAAATTCAGAACAAGATGAGGTGATAAATAAAATACTAAAGAAAACAAATCTCAATGATGCTGGTACCAGTAAAATCTATGCCAACGCAGCAGCTCGAGAAGTCATTGAAAATACTGAAATCATAGTGATCAAGCCAAGAGATAAGCTAGACAGTGATGTAACAAAAAGCAAATTAAAGAAAAAAAATTGACCCCAAGGGTTTGGCTATTGGTGTGGAAAACATGAGAAGAAGAAAAGGAGGTTCTATCATCATTAACCCTTTCGCTACGGGGTGCTTTTCTACAAGTTGTGCCCTGTGTACGGGGTGCTGAGGGTTGTACGGATTCGTCCAGTTCCCGTAGTTAGTTACTTACTCGTTGGGTATAAATACGGTTCCCGTAGTCTGTAGCAGTATCAAACTCGTTTACTTTATTTTACTCATTTCATATTATTTTCTTAATGGGTAACCAAAATAATACGCAATTCAGTTCTTAGTAGGCTTAGCATACGTCCGGAATTATAAATGAAAGGCTGGACAGTCCTGGTTTATGCGTTTTTCGAAGGGGCTGCAGTGAAATGATGCAAGCGGATTAATACGGTTCCCGTAGTTTAGGCCGAAAAAATTGATTACTCTGAATTCAAGTTTTTATGTGTCTGTAACATTTTTAGTAGTGTATATGATAATTATATTACAGTGGATAAGTTAATTTCCCATATTAAATACAAAAAAAACGCTTGCGTATTAATCCGGTTCCCGTACACAGGGCACGAAAATATTTTATGGCTTTATCCGGTTCCCGTAGCGAAAGGGTTAATTGGACCTTTTATTTTGAAAGTGGTGTCCATTTAATAAAAAAGTCCATTTATTAAAAAAAATGAGATTTTACGCAATTTATGCTCAATTCAGTGTTCAACTTTTTATTTATTACTAATAAGTATTTAATATCTTAAAAAAAATGTCAATGTTTTGTTCACTTTAAAATTGGCCAATATAGGAAATTGCATAGCAACTAATATGATTAACTTAAATTTTCTCGAAACTACAAAAAATGGACTTACACCACTTTCAAAATAAACGGTACACCATTCAATCAATTAGTACAATTATTGTACTAATTCAGTGGCAAAGCAGAAAATCAAGCAAAGGCTAGGGGATGGAATACACAATGGATGGAATACAAAAAAATCCAAAAAGAAAAGAAGCAAAGAAAACAAGAATGTATAGCAATTAACTTGTTTATCTCCAGATCAAAGTATCAAAGAAAATATAGCTTTAAGTTTATTTCATCAAAATGTTAGAAGTATCTCAAATTGTATAAATAATATTTGTGTAATAGTTCAACAGCTCAAGGTACATTTCATTTCCATTACTGAACACTGGCAAACAGCTGACATTCTAGAAGCATTCCATTTAGAAAATTATAAAATTGATCTCATCTTTTTGTCTCAAAAAGCAAGGAACACATGGTGGAGCAGCCTCATATGCAGTTACATTATTGAATCCTTTAATAAGAGATGATATAACTAATTTAAGTGAAGACTATGTTTTTGAATGTTGTGGTGCTGAAATAAGAATTGATAATACTCATTACATTTAAAAAATAGATCTTCTCTTAGAAAGAGCCACAGAAGGTGATAAATGGGTTCTGATTGCTGGAGATCTCAACATAGACATATTAAAAACTGCAAAAAATGAAGGGCACGTAGACCTAGTAAACAATATGCTAAATTCCTATGTTATGATTTTCACAATTGATGAACCAACTAGAGTTATCAGAGACAGTGCAACTTGTTTTTATAATATATATATATATATTCCCAGTAAAATAACTTATTCTGTAAATGTAATAAATATAAATATATCTCATCATTATGGACAATACATCTGCGTAAAAAATGAAAGAGAGAATGTCTGAAGACACCCATGAGTGGAAACGATCATTCAGTGCAAAAAAACTATGACAAGCTTTATCAATCATTATCAAATGATACCTGGTTAAGTGTATTTGTAGCAAGAAACATTGATTACATGTATAATAATTCATTGCTCAACTCACGAGTTATGTGAATGAAGCTTTTCCTCTGAAGAAAGTTCATATTCATTCAATGAGAAAAACAAAGTGGATATCAGAAATTGTTATGAATGCAAAAAATACACTTAACTTGTTATCAGAAATGTACCTCCTCAAACAAATAACAAACCATGAACTGAATCAATACCAAAAATATTACTGCAACTTGTTGCTGTCAGAAAAGAAAAAACTCCATGGTGAAAAAATTGCTCAATCTGATAACACTTCTAAAACAGTCTGGTCAAGTGTGAACTCAGAACTAGGCAAGTCAAAAAACACTAATTACTCTCTTTTATTCAATGGAATAAAAACTAACGATGAATTGTATACAGAACCAGGTGTTGCTTGTAATATATTCAATGATTATTTTCTAACCGTCTCCTCTTGTCTCATATGTGATAATACTGCAAATAATTTCGAAAGTAACCTTGTGCCAGAATGCAACAGCTCGATTTACTTAACAGAGATAACCCAAAATGAGGTTTTAGAAGTGATAAATAGCTTGAAAAACAAGTATTCATCGGGAGATGATGAAATAAGTAATGTTTTGCTGAAGAATATCAGTCAATATATTTTAGAACCTATAACTTACATTCTGAATGAATCCTTTAGACAAGGCATCTTTCCCACTAAGCTGAAAGTGGCAATTATTAGGCCATTGTTCAAAAATAAGGATGATCCACCTCTAGTGGAAAATTACAGACCCATTAGTTTACTTTCATCCTTTTACTAAATCATTTGAAATTATCATGTGCAGAAGATTCGTTCCATTTTAGGGCAAATAGAGTGATAACAAATAATCAGCATGGATTTCAGAAGGGTAAATCTACTACAACTACCATTTTCGCTTTTATTGAGAGGATCCTTCATTATCTGGACAATGGCTATATTGCTCATGGTGTATTTCTGGACCTCTCAAAGACTTTTAACTGTGTGAACCATGAAATACTTCTATGCGTTATATAAAATGGGGATTCGCAGAATAGCACATGACTGGTTTAGATCTTATCTTTCCAACAGACTACAAACAGTATGTGTAAAGCATAATACAAAGACATATTTTTCAGATGAGAAAATAATTGCTATGAGTGTACCACCGGGTAGTGTACTTGGTCTGATCTTGTTTATCCTATATGTAAATGATATGTCAAATATTATAACAGACCCAACTATTGCAGTAACTTCATATGCCGATGACACTAACTTGCTTAATGTTGAAAAGGACTCTATTGTGTGACAAAACTATCAATGCCACAGAAAACATTGCAATTTTTGGTTCCAAAACAACGCTCTAGTTCTGAATATATTCAAAACAAACTGTATTCTTTTCAGACATAGTAGAAATACTTCACTATATCCAGACTCCATCGATCTTTATGAGATACAAATATTATATGCCAACAAAACAAACTTTCTTGGAATTACCATTGATGAATTTATGTGTTGGTTAGAACATGTGAAGCAGTTGTGTGGCAAACTTAGTAGAATTTGTTATGCACTTAAGGAACTGAAAAAAGTGGTAGATCCTGAAACTTAGAACAGCATACTTTGGTCAATTTTACTCGGTTATGTCATACAGAATCCTTTTTTGGGGTTGGTCACACAGTCAAGAAGTCTTTACAATACAAAAAAGAATGATTAGAATCATGGGAAATCTCAAAATAGGTGACTCCTGTAGAGAACAATTTAAATCATTAAATTTGTTAGCTGTACCTTTTCGGAAAAAGTGTAGAAAAAAAACATGACCATTCAACGCCAGAAAAGGTTTTTAGTCCAACAGTCCAACAAATACTCAAATTGTTTCTTTTTAGGATGCAAATGTTTTTCTATTAAGCATTAAGCGTTTTGTTCTGTTATCGGAATATTATAGATATTTTTTATTCTACTTTTATTAATCTCTTACCACCTAACAGATCCCTTTTGATCTCGATAAGTTGCTTTTTGAATTGTCATGTTTCAACATGCTTGTGCAAAAATGGTTTACTCTGTTGTGGAGAAGGTCGAAATGATCGCGTTGTTTTTCAAAAATGGTGAGAACGGGAATCGTACGGCAGACTTATTTATTCAAGAGCATCCCGATAAACACGTAAGCCGAAAATACGTGTTGGAGTTGGTCTCGAAATTTCAAAAGACGGGTTCAGTAGCCAATAAAAAACGGGACCCTCAACGAGAACTCCCGGTAAGAACTAAGGCTACTGTGGTTGGAGTTTTGGTACAAGTTTCTGCAGACCCAACTCTGTGTACTAATAATAACTATTATATAGAATAACTATTCGTCGAGTCCTAAAACAACATAAATTTCATCCATATAAAATTCATTTAGTACATGAACTGAATGGTGATGATTTCGATAGCCGACAGGAGTTTTGCGAAGTGAAGACTAGGTGCTGATGCGAATTTTCTTTTTAACATTTATTTTTCTGACGAGTGTACATTTTTCCTAAACTTTACTGTAAATTGCCATAACTGTCGATTTTGGTCGGCCGTGAATCCAAGGATTTTCCACAAAGTCCATACTCAAAATCCACTATATCTCATTTTTCTTGGTGATAATTTGACGGGTGAAACGTTCATTCAAAACCTAGAAGTATAGGAAGATGTTGTCCACCCATTGCTTGTTGATATCGTTGAAAATGATGATCGTTACTTAGAAGACCATTTGACTTTTCTACAAGATGGAGCTCCACCACATTATACGCAGGCTGTTCGGGAGTTCCTGGACAGTTTTCGCGGGACAGTGGATTGGACGAAGAGCAGGCCCGCTCACCTAATTTTAAGTCCTCTGGACTTTATCTTGTGGGGTCATCTAAAGATTAGAATTTATGCAATAGGACCAGAGTTTCTGGAAGAGTTTCGACGACGCATAATTGAAGAATTCCGTCAAATTACGCCACAGATCCTCCAAAATGTAAGAGAACGTTTCCAACGGAATTTGTATTTTTGTATGGAAGTTGTGGCGAGCAATTTGAGCATTTGTTAAACTAATAAAAATATGGCGTTGTATTGTTTTTTTTTTCCTTCACTTTTGCAGTTTTTGTAAGGACAGTTTGAACAATTGGACTTCAATTGTAGGATAATTCGTTGATAACTTAAAATTAAATAATCTCGATAACAAATCGATAAATTTGGAAAATGTTAATTACTTTAAATGTTATTTAGTATTCATGGCAAAAAGGGCTTTCAAATGAGATATCATTTTCCTCACCGTGTCATTTAAAATTCTAGGGGTCGTGGTCCCAGCGCAAAGGGGTTAAGTGATTTGGTTACAAATTTTCTTTTAAAAGGGGGGGGGGGGGGCGCCTCACAAACAAAATTGACGTGTCCGAGCGTTTTTTGTGAATTCATCTTTAACTATCCGAAAATTTCTGTTTCATTTTCAATGACCCACCTGGTATGTGTGGATTAAACTAGTTTAGAATTTATCACGACATAGTCTATTACTTTGTCTACTATGATTTTTAAAGGATAACATTTGTTTTATTTATGTATAGATTATCACCTATTTTAATTTAACATATTTTCTATATTTATTACTTTTTTCAGCATCTTCCTGTTACCTTATATGAGTCAGTAATAGATTTAGTTGGTGGTGAAGCAACAATGTTGTTCGTTCCATTAACATATACCCTAGCTACAGAAGAGGCTGAAAGGATTGGAGTTGATCACGTAGCCAGAATGTCTTCAACTGATGCCGGCGAAAGTTCACTGGTCGCCGAACATCTGACCGCTCAACATAGTGCAATCAAAATGTTGCATTCCCGTGTCATACTTGTGCTCGAGTACATGAAGGCTGTTCAGAATGGCCAAGTGCCGAAAAACCATGAGATTTTAAGGGAGGCTTACTCTCTGTGCCATAGATTGCCTGTTTTCCAAAGCCCTAGATTTAGACAAGATTTTTATAATGTAAGTATCAAATGGGTCTGAATTGTAAATCTATTCTATAAAAAATAGTATTGTATTATCCTCATTCTAGTGTATCTAAACTCAAGTTTAGTAAACTTCTGGATAATAATCTTGTTGAAAAGATTATAGACTAGTCTAAAGGAAATCAAGATTTTTAAGATTTGTCAAATGAACAATGACTAAATATCCTCACTAGTTAGATAACTAGTCAGAATATTTAGTCAATAAATAATAAACACCCCAATCTAGACTATTAAAGAAGATATTTTAAATTTGATTAGTTCAATATCTATTTTATACAGGGTGTTAGGTAAACATGCGGCAAAAATTCAAAAGGTTATTCCTTGGCCTATTCTAAGAATATTTTGTCTTATGATGTTATCTGAAAAACGCCTTTGTTTCGAAGATACAGGGTGAACAAAATTTGCGACTGTAACAACATTTTATTATCAAAAAGTACATTTAAAGTTGCTCAAACTACAAAAAATGTTCGTAATGATTTCCTCCAGCCTGGATACAAGCATCCAATCTTTTCGTCATTGAGTGCCGAGAAGATTGCTTGCCAACTCTTTCAATGTTTTGAGTTGAGTTGCACAGAGCAATTATCCGATTTTGCAATTCGTCCAAATTCTCCACTGGAGTAGCGTGAACTAATGCCCCATAAGAAATAATTCAGGGGTTTAAGTCTGGGGATCGATCAGGGCATGTGTGTGGCGCACCTCGACTAATCCAGCGATCTCCGTATGTTGCTGTTAAAAAATCACAATCAATCAAGTGAAATGTGATGGTGAACCATCGTGCAAAAACCACATTGCAATTCTTGTCGCCAATGGTGCATCCTGCAGAAACTCGAGTAGTGTTTCTTCCAAAAAGTTGCGATACATCTCGCATGTAAGTCTTGCTGGTTTTTCCCTCAAAGGCGTTTTTCAGAAATCATCATAGGACAATATATTCGAAGAATAGGCCAAGGAATAACTCCTTGAATTTTGGGCCGCATGTTTACCTAACATCCTGTATTATTTAGGTCACAGGTCAAACAGTCTCATATGATGTCTAAATTTTAAACATTTATTAAATTTTAAATTATTCAGTATTTAATTTGAGATGTCTGAATTGAGATTAATTTAAATCAAATTTCAATTTTCTAAATTGAAATGAAATTTACAATATCTATTGAATGTATATTTATATTAAACCTTCTTTCAATTTCAAATTTTCAAAATGTAGATATTTTGATAAACCTAAGTTTCAAAATTGAATTTTTTTAACGTTTTATACATCTAGTTTCTATCTTATAAAGCTACATACACACGATTTAGAAAACTAGCGCATAGTGCTGCTATAGTTTGACTATATCTGTGTGTCCGCTTCGTATAGTTCAAATTATAGCAACACTAAATGATAGTTTTCTATACCGTGTGTACGTAGCTTAACAATCTTACAAGGGGAACTTCCGACGTCTAGATCACGGATTTTCTTCAAACTTTTACACTTTTAGTAGTTCATTAGGACGACATAATGTGCTAATAGTAAGGCGTACTATTTCCGCATTTTCGAGAAAATTGCAATTTTCTCTTCGAAATTTTCCACTTCAAATGTATACATTTGCGTTTAGGGATTGCAATCCGGAAAACCGGATCCGGCAATTCAGCGGATCCGGTAATCCGGTTTTCCGGATTGTGGTATCACTAAGCGTCATCTCGTCATCCCAGTCCAGCATCACTAAACGTTTACCGGATCCGGTACCAATATTCCGGATCCGGTGATACTAATTTTTGGTAAAATAATCGCGCTGTTGTATGAATAGGTACTTTAAATACGTGGTGCGCATGGCACCACATGGTTTTTCAAAACCAAAATTGATTTTGTGATAAATAATGTATACTTAAAATAATTAGCGTATTTGCTGGTGTATAACCCGCACCTTTTTTCCAAAAAAATTGCCTCTAAAACATAGGTCCGCGTTATATGCGCACAAAAAGTAGTTTGAATTTTAGGGTGCATCTTATGCAGTGGCAAATAAGGTATTTATAGTAAGTTGATTAAACTAAATAGACATTTAAATAGATTATATATCATTATATTAGACCAGTGTTCTTCAACCTTTTTTTATGGAACCCTCTCTTTAGTAGCATTTTGATTAATGAGGAGGAATCGTATAACATGTTATGAACAAGATTCGTCACTGCATTTGTTATAAAAATTTTGTATAGGTCTCAAGTATAAATTCCATATAAAATATAGAATATTTGTTCAATACATACATCGAAATTGTTTACAATTTTATAATCAAAAGAAAAAAATATTAAAAAAATTATGACTGCAAAATTTATCAATATCTGGATGGATCATTGCAAAAATTGCTCTCTTTCCTTAATTGGCAGGTATCCACATCAAAACACTCATTAAAAGGATTTTCGATCAAACTTAAATTATTGCAAATGGGAGGGAAATATTCGAAAAATTTCTTTTGCAATTCCGTTAAATTTTACAAAATATGATTTTTTAAATTGTGTCGAATGCGATATTATTGGTTGCCAGGTTAGGTTAGGTTAGATCATTTAAATTAACTTAACATTCTGTATTATTTTTGGAGATGCATTCCTCCCAAAGCTTGATTTTCGATTTGATCGAGTTAACTATTGACCTTAAAAACGGTAGTATTTGGTCCTAGAAGTGAAAGATTAACTTCGTTCATGTACGAAAATATATTTGCAAGGTAGGTTAGATTATGAAGCCAATTAGTGTCATTAAATTTTCCAGAAAATTCACGTTCAGTTAAAAAGATTCGAATTTCATCATGCAATTCCCAAAATATGGTCAGATCCTTTCCCTTGGATAACAAGGTATGAAGTATTCAGTATAAAGACGGACATTTTTATGTAAGCTTCCCAGATCATCGCACAACAGGGCAAATCACCCTGGTATTTAAGAGTCTGGATTTGATAAAATTAACCACCTTAACTAGTTTCTTTATACGTGCTTTTACGCCCTTTATAATACCAACTATAGCTTTGGCTCCATCGGTGCATATATGATGACATAAATTCCAACAAATTGAATCTTTTCCAAAATATACATTAAGTAAATTAAATATTTCTTCATATGTTGTTTGAATTGGTAGAGCTTTGAAAAAAAGCATATCTTCCTGAAAATTGGATTCGTGTATGTATCTCACGAAAACTAACAAAATTGCTAATCCAGCCACATCTATAGATTCGTCCATTTTCAGAGTAAATCTATCTTTAGCATTTTTCAAACGGCTTACAAGTTTCACTTCGCAATAATCTGACATATCTTTAATTCGTCGTGAAATCGTCGTATCAGACATTGGGATGAGGTAAATTTTGCTTGCAATTTTTACACCGATCATGCATTTGATTAAATCTGTTGTACAAGGTTTAATTAATTTTTCTGCAATCGTATGAGCTACGCCTTCTTTAGCTACGTGCAAACTAACTAAATACGATGCTTTTAGAACATTTTTATTATCATCACGAACATACCTTTAAAATGCATTCTTTTTCTGATGTACTTTAGACATTTTCTTTTGAAATATTCGCTTTTACCTTTTAAAGTCGGATGATTATTTTCCAAAAGGCACTTTAACTTTGCAGCATTTAAACTGCTGTTGTTGACCACTTGCTCACATACCACACAAAACCACACAAAAAATTGGTGATTTTTATCACCAATCCATGCAAATCCAAAATTCAAATAATCTTCATTGTATCTTTCTGCTAGTAGATACTGATTTATTTTTTTCTTCAGTATTATCGGTCAGCTCCAATGTTGGCGGAAAACTGGTGGAATTTTCAATAGAGCAAGAAGCTTGTTCTTTGGATTTTGATTCCAATTTCCCAGTTTTAAGCCAATTCTGTGTTATATTTCTAAAGAATTTTAGGATCTCAACTTAATTTATTATAAAATAATTAACTTACTACCGTTTGCCTTTGTAAGAATTTAACAATAAATCTACTACACCAGATATTTGAAATTATTTATAAGAGCAACGTGCGTCGTCCTCGTCCAATATAACCGACTGAGCAAATGAATAAATAGTTCCAATATAATACTCCAATCGACACACGTGTTCCAGAGAGCGCCGCAACGCTTCGTCTCTAGTCTCTAATATGTAGTAAACATATTTTTTTTAGCATTGATTCGCGGAACCCCTGAATGTTTTAGTGGAATGTTTTAGTAGGGTTCCATGGAACACCGGTTGAAGAACAATGTATTAGACAGATTTATCATGATGTCTGTCATAAATATAAGAATAAGACTTGTTAGCATGCTCAAATACCTGATTGTTGTGGTCTCAGTAGATTAAGTAAAGTTTATTATGTTTTTTATGATTCATGATGATTTATGATCCGGCCGGATTGAAAATGGTACTGGTTTGCAATCTCTATTTATCACTATTTTGAGAAATAAGGCAGTGACAGATCAATGAAGATGACAATGAACATTTGTAGACTCTTAACTATTTTCCTCACTGGGCGACTATTTGGAGGAATTTTGGAAATCTAAAAACCACAAATTTCTCCAAAGTCAAAATTTTGAAAATGTGAAACCGTTTTGTTAATATTTTGAAAAATAGGGCAGCGCCACATCAATGAAGATTAGGTTGAGATTTTACAAAATTAACAATGGTAGACTGTAACTATTTTCCTCACTGCGCTACTATTTGGAAGAATTTTGGAAATCTAAAAACCACAAATTTCTCCAGAAAGTCCAAATTTTGAAAATGTGAAACCGTTTTGTAATGCTAGTCTATCTCTAGTCTCTATTACATATTTTGAAAAATAAGGCAGCAACAGTTTATTGAAGACGAGGTTAAGATTTGAAAAAATTAACAGTCATAGACTCTCGCTATTTTCTTTACTGTGAGACTATTTTGAGGAATCTTGAAAATGTAATAACATAGAATTTCTCCAAAAAGACCAAATTTAAAAAATCTGAAACCGATTTGCTACTATTTTAAAAAATAAGACGGCGACAGAGCAATGAAGATGAGGTTGAGCTCTAAAATATAGGTACGCGTTATAGACGCGCAAAAAGTAGGTTGGATTTTAGGGTGCGCGTTATGCACTGGCAAATACGATATTTACAGTAAGTTGATTAAACTAAATAGTCATTTAAATAGATATTATATACTCTTTTTATATACTTGTTTTAAACTTTTTTTAAATAAAGTTTATTATGTTAGATTTAATTCCATCGATCCGGCCGGTGGATCTGGTGGCTGTATCCGGCCGGATTGAAAATGACACCGGATTGCAATCCCTATTTGCGTTGTGTCAACGTGTATAAGATGGCGATGGCCGAGGTTTAAGTCCAAGCTTCGTAATTGCTGGATCCATGGATCTAGTCCCACACTTCGATTTTCTTTTTTTCAACACTGTCATATTTAACGCTGGTTATATTCTTATAAATAACATTTCAAAGGTAATATAATGAATAAATACGTGCATTTGCATGCATTTTGATTGAATTTTCAATATTATTTGGCTGATTACTGAATTTTATCAATAAAAATATGGTGCTTTGACCTGCACCAACGGGTTCGAAGGGATAAGGGGAGGGCATCCAGCTTGGAAAGCCCAAGTCAACCAACGTAAATAAAGGTTTGACAATTAATAAATCCATTTAATAATACAAAGTAATAAAGTAAATTAATCATTGGATGTGCTTACGATATTACAAGTTGCAGGGTGATATTCGTCATACAAACACGAAAAACATAAATTACAACATCTACTACATCGAATTAATGCATTATTCCTACATGCACAAGGAATTGTCAAATGTTGTATGGAAAACCAAATCTCGTTGACATTCTCAAAATGTCTCTTTCTTCTGACAACTTGGATGCAAACCACTCGTAATGCAACATTCTCATAAATATCGGTGCTGATAATTGGTGATGTACTATAGAATGTATTTTGAGAGCATCTTCACGAGAAGCAATTTCTCGCTCGTTTTCGATTAAATATCAACAATTTTGAAAGCGCTTGATAAAGTTTATAACTTACCTATAGAAATAAACGTCACAGGGTTGGCAATTTAGAGTACATTTCGGGGGTATGACTTTAACCAGTAAACAGCCAAATAACATTGGAAATTCAATCAAAATGCATGCAAATACACGTATTTATTCATTATATTACCTTTGAATTGTTATTTATAAGAAAAAATATGACCAGCGTTGAAAAAAAGAAAACGTTGTGTGGGACTTGATCCACCGATGCAGCAATTACAAAGCTTGGACTTAACCACTCGGCCATCGCTATCTTATACACGTTGACGCAACGCAAATGTATATATTCGACGCAGAAAACTTCGAAGAGAGAAAATTGCAATTTTCTCAAAAATGCTGAAGTAGTACGCCTTAATACTTGCACATTATGTCGCCCTAATGGACTACTAAAAGTGTACAAAGTTTGAAGAAAATGAGAACGTGATCCAGCCTTCAGAAGTCCCCCTGTAGCCACATTATCTAGTTCCATTTTCAAACCTTTTGCTATATGTTATATGCATTGTAAAAATTAAGAAACTATCTATCTAATAGAAAAATGATGTTGGCTATAATAATTGTAGTAAACATTTCCAATATATATTTTTTATTTTTTAGCAAAGTAATGATGTTGCTTTAATGACCTATTTGGGAACGTTGACAAAAGGTTGTAACGATTTAAACCAATTTGTTAATAAGTTCATAATACTGTATGATAGACAAGGAGCAGGTCGCAGGATGAGAGGAATTTTCTTCTGAAGTTGTTCGGTCAGTTTTAGCATTATATTTATTTAAATTTATAATAAACAATCCTTTAATACATCTTGTCTTTTATTTGTATACTTTGTAAGTATCAAAAGTTTATAGATATTTTTTTAATTAAATAAAAAAAACAAGGCTATTATCACTTGTATACTTCTTGTTTATATATAAATTTGTTGATTTTTTTTTTTAATTAATATTATATTTTTTTGTAACTGTAGGAAGACTTAATTTGAATATTATGTTTGTTTTTTTCGTAGTTTTTTTTAAATTTTATGTAAAATATATTTTTTCTTCAAGTTTAACAATTCCAACTCAGTAAGTTTTATTTATAATTCACACAGGGTGGTACAAAATCTATAAAAAAAGCGTTTCTCTCTAATTATAGAATTATAATTCCCGTTTATTATCTCCATTTTCCAAACTTCTCCATTCTTTCATTGTTTCCACTAAACAAAGTCATTATTTCCATCTTTATCTAGTTTTATATCTCGTGAAAATAATCTTGTATCACCCTGCTGAACCCATTTATTCTCCAAAAATACGATATTCTATCCATTTTTATTCTCCTTCTTTTATCCCCACCATTTCCAACTCCCAAAATTATAAAACTAATTTTTGTCAACACCAATCAACTCTTCAAATAACGTAACGTTTTCATTCCTGCCATCAATGATTTGACTTGAATATCTTAAAGTGGCTTCAGCTAAATCTTTTACAGTCCATTTTCGGTCTCTTAGAATTCGATATAGGGTGTCTAGGGATGCTAATTCTAAGTGCCCAAATGTGTAGTAGATTAGGGCAGGGACTCCAGAAACACTGGCTGCTAACCATTGGATGACTACTTTGAGTTGGACTTCGCCTTTTTTGCTGGAGCCACAGCCCCAGTTGCCTGTTGAAATGGGTTTTAGGCCGTTTTTTTGTTTTTGAGCAATTTGTGATAACTAAAAAAAAAAGAAAGTTTTTATAAAACAGGAAAAGTTTCGATAATCTTCAATCGTAAAAGAAAGGCTATTGTTAAATTTAGTTAGTATGCTTACCGACAATATTATAATAATTTAGTTATGACGAATTAGTGCCTTATTTAAAACATAATTAAAATGTTTATTAACATAATTAGTAGGTTATATTTTGCATGAAATAATATGTTTGTTTTCGTATAATAGAAGAATACTACATTTTTATTATAATTTGATGAAAATATTTGAAATAAATTTTGCGTTAACTTAGGCTGTTGAAACTTTCTAAAAATATAATTATTTCTATTGATAACATAATTATTTCTTTATCTATATGTTGTCTGGAAAGGTGCTTGGACAAATGTGTACAAACTTCACTCACTAGACAATCAATAAAACCTAAAAATATGCAAAATATTCTTAAAAAATACGAAAGTGATTCCATTGGAGGTCCAAAATTGTTTGCCATGTGATAATGAATCCAAAATTTACGGCTTATCTGACTAGTCTTATATGTTTTATATTGTCTATTTAATCACGTATACCTTTTCAAGTTCAAATTGGGAATAAACAATTTCAAATTGGGAACAAACAATTTTAAACTGGGAACAAACAATTATAATGAGAATAAACAATTTTAAATTGAAAAAAACAAATACACAATCTAATGTTAAAACACTTTTTTTTCAGTATTACATTATGTTTCTTGTGACATATTTTTTCATTAAATTATAAGGAAGGGATAGAATTTACTTAAATAATTTAATAATAATAGTTATAGAATTAGCGTCCATCATATTTAAAGCATTAGGCAAGAATCTTTGAATATGAGCAACGTATCTGGTGCATTTAGCCACTGTCAAGTTCTGTAAATTATCTATTAAAATAGCATCTAGGCCCTATAGACGATACTCGTCTAGAGTAATATTTGCTCTGTCCTCTCTAGGCACAATATTTGCCATTTGAACGGCCAAACCTCTTTTAAGGCTGACCATCTGAACATCGGTTTTTAGGCTGACCATGCATGTGCGATAGCATTATACATTGGACTGTATGGACCAAGCCTCAGTATTGATGGCCAGTAAATTCATCTTTATGCAAAACTTCTTCAATTACGAAGGGAATGTCCCTTCACTTTCATGATAAATCAACACCATATTAGTTCAGTTAGCAGAAATATATGAGCAACGAGTTTCTTTCTTTGATCGCCCCCCTTTCTTCTTGATATAAATAAATTAAAATTGGTTATAATCATGTAAATTATAGGAATATTTTCGGCTTGAAATTGTAAAAGTTTCTGAGCATATTCACGTCTTTTTACTATTTTTCTTTTTACTATTTGCTCTTTCCGGCTCATTGTGAATGTCTTTTAATATAAACAAAATTCTATCCAGATGTTTTTGCCAGCATTCCTTTTGAACAATTTGATAATTTTCTGAAATGTAAGTTTAAATTCTTTCAAAGTTATTTTCCGATTTTCTTCCATATAACGTTCCATAAATACATGTAATTTTGGTCCGTCTTTTTACACCACGTTGCTTTTTACTGTCTTGTTGATTGACCCATCGATTAGCAGTGGTATTCTTTTTCCTAATGCTATGCTGTTGCTATTGTATATTGCACAAATTTGCAATTAAATATTGTCCCCTTGAGCTTTTTTATGTATGGCATTTTTTTAATAGAGTGGAACAGGCCAAATTAAACTTTATTTTAAGTAAAAACTTACTGTTAAATTATTTGCTTTGTTTATTTTTTTTTATTGTTTCACAGCCAACTCAATTTGAAATTGTTTATTCCCATTTCGAAATTATTTATTCTCATTTCGAAATTGTTTGCTTTCTATTTTAAATTGTTTGTTCCCAATTTGAAGTTGAAAAGGTATTGTTTTGTAAATCTAATATGATCAAGTTTGTCTAATCTGTTTGTCCAATTTTGTCTACTTTACTTTGTTATTACGTCTTATCTGTAATTTGTCTGGTCTTGTTTGTTGTCTAATTTTCTCTGTTTAGTTAAGTAAATTTGCATATTTTCGTCTTTTAATGTTGATTGAACAGAATAACATCAATTTTATCAAAACAAAATGCATTCAAAAAATTATGATCAATTTAATGTTATCCTTGTTGTTATATTCTTATGTTCACAAGGTTCCATAATAGGTCCAACCCTATGTGTATTCCTTAGTTTCACAAGGTTCCATATAATAGAGCCAAACTTTTGCATAACAGCTTTATCTTATGAATAAGGCTATATTTATATCTATAGCCTTATAACAGCCTTGTGGATATTAAAGAAAAAATATTTCTGTTTTTAATATAAATGAAAATAATTTCCTAAAATTTTAGCAATATGAAAATTTATAAGCCAATAATAATATATTAATAATATAATGGCCGCACGTCTATGCAGATAAACTTCGCCAGGGGCCGTCAATATTATTAAAGCATTAATTAAAAAAAAACTTTATATAATTTCATGACATAGTTCAACAAAATAATTCAAAAGAATTTGATGATGATGATGGTGTTGATAATGAAAATGCTGATGTTGACGAAGATTTAATTAAATATTTTTTTTTATAAAATTCATGAATTAATTCAAAATAATTCGATGATGATGATGATAATATGATGATTATGAGATTCGAATAAAGACTTCATCCAAAATCATGAAAAAATGGTGATTACAATATTTAAATCTAAACGGGATAAAAGATCCTACAATAACTAATATTGACCTACAGAACAACGTAAGATTGCTTGATATATAAATATATATATATATATATATATATATATATATATATATATATACATATATATATATATATATATATATATATATATATATATATATATATATATATATATATATATATATATACATATATATATATATATATATATATATATATATATGACAAACTTATAATTCTGACTGGAGTCCTGACGGGACACAGATCCTGAAATTCCTAATGTAATCATTACTACAGGAGGCGCTCTAAATGGGTAAGTATACCAAGGATTAGAGAAAGAGGGTGGCGTACAATAGATCTATGAAGGTCGCAGTAAAAGTCACCACGGAATCCTACAATCTAGTCTAGTCCAGTCTACACTAGGATGGACAACGCATACATCGCAACATACAAAGAAACTAAATAGAGCTGGGTATGCTCTGGGAATTCTAAAACAATTGTTGAACATTGAAAGGAGGAATACTAACAAATGATGTGTTCAAGTGTCAGAGAGAAGCAATAAGAATAATATATGACTTAGAAGAAAGTTTAGAACAGCCAGAATCCTAACGACTACTTGTACATACATACACGAATATGAGTCGATATTTTAAGTTTAAGAATTTCAAAGAAACTCGCAGTAACATAAGAAACTATCGAAAACCTAAACACCGATTAACGATGACCACCGATTAACGGAGACCAAGTCTGGCTGACTGGAGGAGGGCCGCGTCCATATGTACGCAAAACCGAATCAGATGGGCTAATAGCACTTTCCAGCCATTCGAGGCCATAGGTATGGACGGATCAGTTCCCGTCTTCTTGCAAGAGGGAAGGAGAGAATTAATGCCGTATCTTCTAAAACTCGTTAGAAGTATTTAGCGTTCGGATACTTTCTGGAACTATGGTGAAGGGATAAGGTGGTATTCCTACGGTTTTAGCCAGTGATAACTCGCAGTAACATAAGAAACTATCGAAAACCTAAACACCGATTAACGATGACAGAAAGATACCGTCGTACAGTAACATGAAACTATTTAACTCGTTACCGATATACATAAAATTACTACCGATTAAGGATCTCAAGAAGGAGCTTCCTCGCATCCTTACTCGACAAAAAAACGGAAAAATAATTGGTGTTTATCGATGTTTCGAAAAATAATGGTGTTTCTCCGTTGCGATAAATCCCGAAAAAAATATCAATTTGATCAGACCATTGCTTTACGAAAATCATATGTCCTCTTATACTTTATTGAAAATTGTGTGCTGTACTCATAAATCTACCCAATAGTGTTTCAAAAATGTATTCTTTCTAAGAACTAGCAGATATGAATTTAGCTTATGGTGGTCCTAACTGCAACGGCCGAGTAGCTGCAAGGATTTATGGAGAACGTTTTCGGAATTAGCAGCAGCCTCATCATACAACTTTTGCAGAAATTCATCGACGTCTTCGAAAACGTGAAAAAATTGAGAATTCTATGACAGATACAGGACTTGATAGGGCCCACTGTTCCTGTTCCTGTTCCTGTTCCTAGACGGTTCCTACTGTTGTATTACAGAAAAATGTCTTTGCCAATGACATGCTGTTGCCAATAATCCGAGAACTAGTGTTCGAACTGTAACACACGAACTTGGAACCAGTACTTCAACAGTCTGGCGAGTTCTTCGCGATCAGCTCTTATTTAGAATTCACAAAGTCCAAGCACTGAATTGTTATGACTTGTCTCCACGAATACAGTGTCGTAGGTGGTTATTGAACAGCAATCATCAGAGTGAACGGTTTTCAGAGTTGATACTTTTTACCGATGAGGCTGCTTTTACAAGGTAAAGAATGTTCGATAGTCATAACATGCATTTGTGGGCCGAAGAAAATCCTCACGCAATAGATGGTAGAGGTCATAAAAACAGATTTTCAATTAATGATTGGTGTGGGATTGTTGGCAACTATTTAATGTTTGCGGATCGCTTAACGGGGGCGGCTTAAATTTTCTGAAAAATGACTTCCTCTATGGATTAGACCCGGACAATGTGCAACTGAGACATGAAATGTAGTGCACCAGAACATTTTAGTTGCTAGGCTTTAGTTGCTAAGTCCGGGAAGATCTGGATCCCCTGGATTTTTTTATGGGGTCATCTGAAAACTATGGTGTATGAAACTCCACTCAGAGCACTTGAGGTGCTACTGCCACGTGTAACTGAAACATGTCGAACAGTTAAAAACATGCCCGCCGTTTTTGGTCCCGTTCGTCGTTCTTTATTGCAGCGTTCAATGCACAGCGGGGGCCAAAATTTTGTTTTTTTGTTGTAAATTGCACATTACTCTTTTTTTTATTGTAAATTTTATCAATAAATTCCACCCCGTTGCTTGTGCTACTGGTAAAACTTTTTTGTAAAGCGTTGGTAAAGTGTTTTTGACCCATACATATATATTCGCAATATACATATTCAGAGTTTTATGCTATTTTGGTTCATAGAATCACCCCTAAAAGTTTGTCGGTGGAGTTTTGACACATCATGTATAATGGTATATAGATTATAATGGAATATGGGTTTTATCAAAGGATAAAATCATAGGAAGATTAAAGATGAAGGAACACATTTTGTCATTTAGCGAACATCACTGGTCGGAATTTAAGTTATTATTTTTTTAAGATTTTTTTTTAAATGTTAGCTTATACATAGGACTGTTACTACGTGGTAATTCATACTTACATTGAATTGAAAAATTCACTTGTTCTTTCATGTTTTAACCACACTTATAATATGTAAAAATGTTATATAACTTATTATTCACAGTTATATAAATTTCTACATTGATCACGACTCGAGTTTTGACTGTTAAAGGTCATTTTCAAGTGATTACAAATTGATGATGGAATGTATTTATACTACGGATTTTGGGGTGGGGGGAGGTGGCTTTTTGCAATTAGTGAATTACCTGGAGACGATTTAGCAAGATTAAAAAGTTGTGAAAAGATTAGGTCGGTTTGCTCATTAAGGAGATTAACCGCATGGGTTACGGCTTCGTTTAAAAATTTTTAATGACTCTAGGAGATTACGTGTCGGGTATGAATACATACCCGTATGTAGTATGAGTACATTCCACAATTAATTTGTCATCACTTGAAAATGACCTTTAACAGTCGAAACTCGAGTCGTGATAAATGTAGAAATTTATATAACTGTGAATAATAAGTTATATAACATTTTTACATATTATAAGTGTGGTTCAAACATAGTGAATTTTGAATTCAGTGTTAGCTTATACAGTTCCTGTATAAACCAATAAAAGAACAATTTAGGATCTTCTGAAAATATAGAATGCAGCCCGGTGGCACCTTGATTGCACAAAACACTATCGATGGATAGAGTAGAAATGACAGCACCACTCTTGAGACGCCGGATGGGACCTACACGGAAGATGAAGAGCAGAAAGCTCTCCTTCTATTAGAAACCCATTTTCCAGTATGTAGAAAATACACGGAGACCAAGTCTGGCTGACTGGAGGAGGGCCGCGTCCACCTGTACGCAAAACCAAATCAGATGGGCTAATAGTACTTTCCAGCCATTCGAGGCCATAGGTATGGACGGATTAGTTTAGGTCTTTCTACAAGAGGGAAGGAGAGAATTAATGCCGTATCTTCTAAAAGTCGTTAGAAGTAGTTTAGCGCTCGGATACTTTTCCGAACTATGGTGAAGGGATGAGGTGGTATTCCTACGGTTTTAGCCAGTGATATGAAAGACATATTACTTGTGGTTTGTACTCCATTATTTACAAATGTATCTCAATATCTAATAGTTTGTTACGAAACGATTGAATATTCTGATGCATAATTTTTATACTCCTTACTCCCACTTAAACACTTACGATATTTTTCCTTGTATTGTCTATTTTCTCTATGCTTTCCGTCCTTGAGTCAACATCATTTCTTAAATGAAACATGTCTAGTTTTTTCGACTCTGTGACACCATCTTCGGAATATCTTTGGAGTATTTTATTCTTAGATTATCCTCCCCTTTTTATATTCTCTGCAACATTTCCGCTTCCCTCACTCTGGAAGTCACCTTGTCGCGGTGTGAGGGCTTAGTTTTGCAAGAAACCGTTGGACTTTACCGACTGGAGTCCAACTCCGGTCGGAGCGGCCAGCGGAGAGCGAACAACCAAGAACTTCCAAACCCTTAATCCAAGGTGTCATGCGACCCATGCCGAAGGAACTGGTTCGTGGCTAAGGGCAACCTGCCATCGCTAACGGAACCTCTCTGATATCTGGCGACCTCAGAGAGTATCGAGCCTTACCATATCAATCGCCGCTCTCACTTGGCGGACCTTTAGTTCCCTTGCCATTTGTTGGATTCATATGCGTAGAAACATGATAATGAACCCTAGTGTGAGGGATCTCACCGCCACAGAACTAGTGGATCAGATGGAGCGTGAGCTCCACGATCCCAAAGAAGATGCAGAGGTAGTAGCGGCAGCTACAGCGGTCTCCCCCTCGGAAGTTACGCCCGCAATAGAGGCCACTTCCCTGGTTGAACAGACAACAACAGCGGCACACACTTTGTTGAAGCCACACTGGCCGAAAACGAGGAAGTCAGCTAGGATTACCCAGAAGACGACGCAGACCTCACACTAGTAGACATGAGCAGTCCTGCCATGTTTACTGAGGTAGAGGAAGACGTGATTCTTGCCGAGATAGAAGAGGACTTGCCGCCTCCTGTCAAAACAAAAATGACCAGTAAACGCACAAAAATAGCTCATCAAGTGAACATCCACCATGCCAAAGCAGCTTCAGCTGTAATGGATGCTGCAAGAACCCTGGGCTTATGGAGGCAAGATCAGAGGCATCAGCAACAGGGAATGTAAGTTGCTGTGGGATAACCGAGAGGTCTCCTCCATAACTTGCATTGTGATAAGGAAGGGCATACATTATTTATGTCTTTCAGAGTTCCTAACGCGGGATCTAGTTTCAATTCAGGTCCTCATCAAGACCGAGGGCCTCCACCGCGAGGTAGTGATCGCATCAACATACTTCCCAGGAGATGGTAACAACATATCACCCGTAGAAGTACAAAGGCTGGTCGAATACTGTATTAGGAGAAGGCTGTATTAGGAGAAGACTATTAGGAGAACACTGCCCGGTAAAAACCGTGAGGAGCATAAGGATGAAAAATGGTGGAACAAAAACTAGTCTACATTAAGAGCAAAAGTACGAAGGCTTTTCAACAAAGCTAAGCAATACGGAAATTGGCTAGAATACTCCGAGGTGCTTACCACCTACAACAAAGAGATCAGAAGGGCAAAGAGGAAAAACTTTAGGACCTTCTGTGAAAACATAGAATCCACCCCGGTGGTAGCTAGATTGCACAAAGCACTAGCGAAGGATAGAGTGGAAATAACAGCCATTCTTAAGAGACCGGATGGGAGCTACACGAAGTACGAAGAGCAGAGAGCTCTCCTGCTACTTGAAACTCAATTTCCGGGATGTAGAAAATACAAAGAGACCGAGAGCTTGATGCAACTACAGAGACCAAGTTCACCATGGACCACGGAGACTGGAGGAGGGCCGCGTCCGTCTGTACGGAAAACCGAATCAGATGGGCTATCGGCACTTTTTAGCCATTTAAGGCCCAAGGTGTGAACGGACTAATTCCCGCCTTCCTGCAAAAAGAGTAACTAATGCCGTACCTTCTAAAAATCTTTAGAAGTAGTTTAGCGCTTGGATACATACCGGAGCTAAGGAGAAAGGCTAAGGTGGTATTTATACCGAAGGTGGGGAAAAAAGATACCACTCAACCGAAGTCATTTAGACCCATTAGTCTAACATCTTTTATGTTAAAGACAATGGAGTAGATATTTGACAATTACCTTATAACAATAGTGCTGGTAGGTGCACCACTACACAACTGTCAGCATGCATACAGAGCAGGGAAGTCCACAGAAACTGCCATGTGACAGCTGACAAATGAAATAGTAGCAGTACTAGAGACAAAGGAAGTAGCGACATGTGCCTTCCTGGATATAGAAGGAGCCTTTGACAACACCTCGCACGAGGCTGTCATAGCAGCTCTCGAAAGAAGGAATATCGACAGCACTATCTCAAAGTGGATGGGAGAAATGCTGAAAACCAGAACGGCGGAAGCACAAGTGGGAAGAGACACCATCAAGATCTCCACAACTCGAAGGTGCCAACAGGGTGGTGTGCTATCACCACTGATGTGGAGCCTGGTAGTTGATGAATTGCTGGCTAGGCTGAACGACCTAGACATCAAATGTCAAGGTTACTCCGATGACATATTCATCATAGCCAGAGGGAAGTTTGAGGTAAAGCTCTGTGAAATCATACAGAGAGGCCTCAACGTAACTAATAGATGGTGTCAAATGGTAGGACTGAAACTCAACCCGAGCAAAACCACGGTGATACCATTGACTAGGAAGAGAAGGTTAAACTGCCTACAGCCCATTCTGTTAGATGGGAGGGCAGTAGAATACAAACAGTAGATAATGTATCTGGGTGTAACACTAGATAGCACACTCCTATGGAATAGGCACGCTGAAGAAATGGTAGGAAAAGCTAAACGCGCTCTAATGGTGTGCAGAAATCTTTCAGGGAAACCGTGGGGTTGTAACCCTACAATCCTGCGATTGATGGATCCTGAATGTATACCATGATAGTGAGACCTGCGATCACGTATGGGGCAATTTCGTGGGGAAGTAGAACCAAGCTGGTCTCTATGAAGAAGCAGCTTGAGAAGATTCAAAAACTGGCGTGTGTCTGCATCACGGGGGAGATGGGGTCATATCCGATAGCAGCAATGGAACTGCTGCTGGATCTGATTTCGTTACAGAGGTAAAGTGATCAGAAGCAGAGACCGGAACAGCCTTGATGCTAAGATCCCTGGCTGGAAGTACCGAAAGACAAAATGTTATGCAATTACCATTTCGAGAAAAATGTAGTTTTTTTCAAAATTATGTAATTAGTAAAGCCGATTGGAGCGACGAATCCTTAGCATACCACATAGAGCAAAGTGCTATCAAGTGGTATATGGATGGTTCGAAGACAAAGGACAAAGGTACTGGCGCAGGAAATTTACAAATACTTTGTATCCATGGAAATCTACCCAAGTATCTTCCAAGCAGAGGTAGATGCAATCTAGAGATGTGCACAATTTAACCTCGACATGAACTATCGCAAAAAACGAATTGCTATCCTGTCAGATAGCCAAGCAGCCATCAAGGCCATTAGCTCATACACCATTAGATCCAAAATGGCATGGCACTGTGTGGGAAAGCTAAACAAGCTCGGCAGAGAAAAAAAATTTAACGCTATACTGGGTACCAGGTCACACTAGTATAGATGGAAACGAAGAAGCCGATCACCTAGCAAACAAAAGATCCAATAATCCCTTTATAGGTCCGGAACCCTTTTGCGCTATGAGCATGAATATCATCCAGAAAAGTTTAGATGAAGAAATAAGAGAACAATGGATGAAAAATGGAACTTCCAAGGCTAAGAAAATCCAAAGTAATGCTGGAATCTTTTAAACAGAAAAAAAAACAAATGCTTGCCCGAAACTCTATAGGAGCAAGCTTAGAATTCTGACAGGAATCCTGACGAAACACTGCAGACTTAAAAAACACCTCTGCTGCGGCAAGCACTGCTCCGCAAGAGACTAATGTACCTTGAGGCCCACTGCTTGAACGCAGAGGAGTTGCATTGTTGAATCCCACCCAGATCCTGTAATTCCTAAAGGAATCAGGACTAGAGGAGGCGCTCTAAATGGGTAAGTATAACAACGATTAGAGGAAGAGTGTACAATAGATCTATGAAGGTTGCAGTAAAAGTCACCACCACAATCTACAAATCTACAATCTAGCTTATACAGTGAAATAATCTATTTTGAATTTGATTTTGAATTAATGATGACGATGATGATGAATTAAATTAAAAAAAAGGTTCATATAAATTTACGAAATAATTCAATAAACATCGCCGATAGCTAATACATATGTCATGTGAGCGGCCATTAAAGAATTAATATTAGTTTCCATATTGTACTGTTGACAAAATCGATTTGAAACATAAAGAAAAAAGAAAAATACAAATTCAGTTATTATATTAGTCATGCATGCTATTTATAAGAATCTTGTTTATTCTAACAGATTTGAAAACTTATTGTGAGTTATCCATTGCATGTTTAGTACATAGAGGCAAATTAGTATTGTTACTAGTTATACTAATTATTTTACCTTTTTATTAGTAATTGGTAGAGGTAGAGTTACATTCACGCAAATATCCTCTAAGGTTTGCACTACAGCAGTTACACAAGTAGCGACCCAGTTCAAACGTTTTTTATTAGTCGAACTGGTAGACTTTGGCTCAACACTTATATCAGAAACTTTTCCGATATCGCATTCAGTTTCCTCAACTATAGGCCCGGCAGTTTCACTCTGTTTTAAAAATTCTACTAATAGCCTTTCTTTGGATAATTTTACGTATTTATAAAACAAATTGAAATTTATATGAAGAAAAACTTACCAACTGAGCTGCTAATCTATGTTTATGTCTAGCTAATTCTAAACTCAGCGATTTGGCATTCAAGACCATTTTGTTTCGTTTCGTTAAGTTCGTATAGTCATTCGAGTTTGTGGCGCCTGCAAGATTTTCAGCGTCTGTTAAAGGAACGCCAGCAAAAGATTCGCTGAGAGTTCGTTTTAAAATCGAGCCGGCAAACTGAACTACAGCTAAATCCCTCGCGTCTAAATGTCGTTTCGATCCCCTGTCTGTTTCTAATATTGGATCTTCTAACCATCTTGTAAATTGTTCGTAAACTTCTTCTAATTCAGAACTAAAATAATACTTACATTTAATAATTCTAACTAGATCTGATTCGTCCTGTCTAGTTTTGTTTGTCAAATATACTCTTATACATTTTGGTCTTACCTATAATCTGTACTGAAACTATATTCGGAAGACTTATTAGACTCTTTTCTCGAAAGAGCTGACTGTTTATTCCTAAATTTATCAATCCACTCCTTCTCCTGTTTCAGAGAATCTGCAAGGAAATCTTCGTCCAACGAATCTTCTTGCAACATAAAACCCGTTGAACCTCTCCTCCGAACCCTAAAAATCCAATCTCATATGAAAATAAATCCATGGATTAAATATTTAGTAAGTACTTGATATCAGCATCATCCACATCTGATCCTGCAACTGCAATACCAACGGCGTAACTAGATTCAGTGGATGTTGACATACTGGAAGCTTCGCGTCTTAAGGCATCACGTAGCCTTTCAGCGAAAGTGTGTCGTCTTTCTGGAGTTTCTAAATCTAAGCTGTAACGCTTGTGGTAATCGTCTTCACCACTTTCTAGAAGCTTAAAATGTTTTAGGCTCATATGGTTAAGTTAATCTATTTTGTATTACCTTCATCTACGCTAGTTCTAGCACTATGAAACTCATCTTCACTGGAATCACAACTAGAATACAAACTTTCTGGATTTTTTTCTAAGGGTTTCCTTTTAACTGGAAGACATTCACCCGAAGAACCTAAAACTATAAACCTTCCTCTCCTATTATTCAGAACGGTTTCGTTTGTCGTGTATCGGTTGTGCAATGGCTTTTCAAACTGCATTTGAACTTTTAACTTATCGTAATTGTTATTGTCGGTTTTGGGCGATTCTGAACGGCTCCGGGTGGTGCTGCAAGAATTCTGAGTGATCATCGGAATTTTTGACGCGGGTTCGTGATTTGATCCTAAAGATATTGATTCGCCGATAGGGGAAAGTCTTCGGTTTCTGTTTTGAGGTTGATTGGGTTCTGCTGGTTTTGGTATGGATTGCTTCTGTTGGTAGCCTAGCAGGCATTTGTTAAGTTCTCTAAGGACGTTGTCCTCTTCGTATTGAGTCAGGGGAAGTTTGGAATAGTCTTCAGCATCTACACAACATATTGTAATCTAAGGAATATCGGTGGTGTATTGAGGGTTTTTTGAATAAGGAAATGTGTTTTAATACCTCTTCGGGGGATTCAAGATTTTCTAATGTCGCTCGGTTTCTTGGGTCGGATATCCTGGAGATCCTGCGGACGTTTTCTACGGTCAAAACTTCGTTGTCTTCTAAGGATTCGACGTTTAGGAGGACAGTCAACAGTTCTGGAAGACACGCCAAGTTTATACATTCCTGGAAATGTGGAAGTTTCATGTATTTTAGTAAAAGTTTTTCAATTTAAATCCAAACCTGAGAATTTCCATTTTCCAAAACTCTACCTCCAAGTTTCGACGTTGAAAAACACACTTGTATACTCTCATTATTAGACCTTTCTAATTTTCCTTCGTGTTTGATTTGTATTGGACATAAAGGTAAATTACATTCTAACCAATCTTCTATTGTTAACCATTCTTTACTAGACATCACCTGAAATATAATAATAATATCTATAGTAAATCATATACTTATATTCAATAAAATCTTAAAATATCATATTTAACAAATTCAATTAAAATTTTCAAATCTTCGAGTTGGTCTTATGGTGGCCATACACGATACTGCCTATCGTCCAATCAACTCCGTATCAACTTAAACTGTCCAATCGGAAGCGACGATCAGATGAAGCCATGGCGTCACCAGTGACGGACTACGATCTTTTAGCATCACCAGTGACGGAGGACGATATTTGCCGTCTTGGGCATTTTACTCGTGATAAAGAAGAGGGAAAATAAAGAAAACTGTTGAAGAGAGAAGCGCGCACCATGTTTATCACCGGCAAAAATCTTGACTCACTGAACTGACGATCGCGACCGCCATACACATTCTAATCGGCATGATCCAATAGGCTTGATCAAGCCAAAAGAATTGAATTTCGATTCTTCCGTCAAGTATAGTCATGCCAATTCACACCCACGCACGATCAGTTCTATTTGACCCAATTGGCAGCGTTATGCCGATTGCAACAAGTTAGCATCATACGGACTAACACAAAGTGTTCATGAATATACTAGAGTGACAGCGACATCTAAGACCTGAATAGACAATATTTTTACTAAACTAAACAGTCAAAAACAACAGTAGAAATTCGTTAGAAAACATAGAAACAGGTTAGAACCCCGCAAGATAAGAACTTTCTCAAGAGGAAACAAGGAAAAATTTGCTAACACGTTGTATTATAATATAATAATATAACTGGTATGAACTACTATTATTAATGTTTTATGTTTACAACGTTATTTAATATGACGTATCACCATAGGTGGGCACAGTTAATCCAAAAGTTAACTTCGTTAATCGTTAACTCGTTAAGAAATAAGTATATCGTTAAAGCGTTAAAATTTCGAAAATTTAACGCAAGTTAAAGTTAACCGTTAAAAGTTAACCATCCAAAACGTATACTGCTTTTGGTAACTTTTGGGATGGGATACATTGGTAAATAAAACAAAAACAAGTAGATAGATTAATTGAATTAATTATTACAAGCGTCGGTAGCGACCCGCCCTGGTTCGCACGGGTAGCAGTGCATATACACACCTACTGTGGAAGACTAATATGGAAGAAACAGGCTATTTATTGTATTATTCATAATTTGTCATTAGTTGTACGTTTATGTTGCCTTTGATGAACATAAGCAGATTAAAATTGTCATCTGACAGTGATGAGCGTTTAGCTCTCAAAATATCTTTCCCTGTTGAAAAGAGCCGTTCTACTGTGGCGCTTGATGGGATTACAGTACTATATATTTAAAAAAAAGATTCTTTTGAATTTAAGTCTAGCCAAGTTCTCACCAAATGTTCTCCAAGTTTTGATTGTAATACAAAGTAATCACGTTTGTGGCAATCAAGTGTGGCCAAGGATTCGGTTCATCGAAGTAGTAGTGTTCATGATGTAATCTTGTAAATTTTACAACTTCAACTATTTCCACCAAGAAAAACACAAACGAAAAGATAAATAAATGAGGATTGATAAAATATAAATGAAGTCGGTTAAAAATGACGCTAACGCTACAAAAGTCAGGTTATAAAAACTTGTCATATTCACTAGCACAGAGCAAATAATCAACAGGGTCGCTTTATTTTTTTCGGCTCTGTAGTTTCTCGGCTCTAGATTTTTGCCCATTTGAGCAGTTGCTGTTGCGCCGGGCCGCACTGGTATGCCGGCGTGGTGCGTAATTCAAACAAAAAATGACAACATGTCTACAAACAACCAATGTAACGGACTAAAATTAACGAAGTTCAATTTAACGGAAGTTAACAAGAGCGTTGACATTTTTTTAGTTAACTTAAAAGTTAATCAGTTAAGCATTTCTTATAATTTTAGGTGTAAATAACTTCTCGTTGGTAGGTAATGCAGTCTTCGTTCTTTTATTTATTAGTCTTTGACATGGTGATCCTAGGTCGAGTCTGGGCGTATTTCTGTGGTGTAGCAGAGCTAAGTAAATATCTGAGCTATTTTCTGGATATTTTTTGAGTAGATTTTTTGCTTCTCGTACATATCTCTCAGCTAAACCATTGGATCTTGCAAAATGTGGACTTGAAATTCGGTGTTCGAACTGCCATTGTTTAGTAAATTCTTTGAATTCATGACTGCTATGCTGTCTGCCTCCATCTGTTTGAAGTGCGTCTGGTATTCCAAATGTAGCAAACCATGCTTTCAAGACTTTGATAATAGTGGTGCTATTTGTCACATCCACTTGTTTGAAGTCAAAAAATCCTGAGTAAGGATCAGCTATTAGTAGATATTCATTTCCTTGAAAATGGAATAAATCAGATGCGACAATGCTCCAAGATCTTTTAGATGGTCTCTGTTGTATCAAAGGCTTCATTGGATTCTCTTTCAGAATTTTATTACAGGTTTTACAAATTCTTACATATTCTGTAATGTCTTTTGTCATTCCAGGCCAGAAAACGTCTCTAGAAAATTGTAGCGTTCCTTGTACACCCTTGTGACTCAGATGACAGTGCTTCATTATTAACGGTACCATTGATGGTGGTATTAATACTCTGTCGCTTTTGAAAATCAGATAATTAATGACGCTCAGCGTTTCTCTATATGTCCAATATTTTTTTAAGTTGACTCTACTTAATTTTTGATTTCTTCTATTTTTTTAGGCCATCCTTTAAAAATTATTTCTTTTAGTTTTTTTAATTCATTGTTATTTTCTGTATATCTTTTCAAGTCGTCTTTACGTGATTTGGTGAATGGAACAACGACACATATCTGAAGCGTTCCATTGTGCATTTCTTCGCAGCTTAGATTCCGGCAGTCTCTACTTAGTGCATCGGCGACGTACATCTCTGAGCCTTTTCTATAAATGATTTTAGGGTTGTACGGCAGTATTATATTTGATAAAACATTCTTTGTAATCTGGGCAGCGCTTCTGCCAGTGACTTCTTAAATATTGTTTCTAAAGCTTTTTGGTCAGATTCGATGGTAAGATTTTTACAACCCCAAATGTAATTGTGACATTTTTTACAAGCTACCAATATGGCATTTGCTTCTTTTTCCAGTTGACTGTATCCTATCTCTGTGGTAGAAAAGACTTGGCGCAGTAGGCAATAGGTTTTCCTTTTTGAATCAATACTCCACCGCAGGCATAACTACTTGTGTCCACTGGAAGTATTATAGCCTCTTTTGGATTATAATATCCCAAAACGGGAGGCATTTTCAGTAACTCTTTCAATCTTTAAAAGGCCTCCTCTTGCTCGTTGTCCCAATACCATTCTGTGTCTTTTTTCAGTAATGCTCTTAATGGTCTAGTTCAGGGGTCGTCAAACTCTATGAACGTAGGAGCCAAATTTTTATTCAACTTTCAAACTGTATCAAGAGCCACGGGTGATTTTTGTTCATAGTCATATTTTTGTATTTTCTTCATAATTGGCCATGATTAAGCGTCTTTGCGATAATATTATTGGTGGCCTTGCCTACAAAATTCATAACTTTACCAATATCTTCTGGAAATGTTTGTGCGTCAAGTGCGTCCTGGTGAATTATGCAATGGAAATTCATTAAAAATGAAACACGTCATGATTAATTTTTTTAAATTGCGACAAATCCTTTTTTATTACCCACCATACTTTTAGCTCCATCTGTTGCAATTGACACAATTTTAGTAAGCGGAATGTGATTTTTCATTCGGTCAATGCATTTTCAACATCTTTTTCTCTGACTCTTGAGTGGGAATAATCCCAGTTCTTCTTTGGGACCATCTGATGAAATAAAGTGAGCAAAGAGGACACTGCGCAAGTTGCAGTATCCTTTATGTCACAAGATTCTTTTGATTTTATTCATAATACCAATCTGCTTTATTGTTAAAATTGTGAAAATGTGTGTCAGTCCCATTTGTAAAACAACTTTTTATGTGCCCACCATCAGTGAATGGTTTTCCGTTTTCGACGATTTCCTGACTCTTGACAAAGCCTGCCAAGTTAGCATTAATTTTAGACTGCATCCAATAGTACAAAGATGAACTTGTCTTTTTAAAATTTCTCCAATTAAAAATTTCTTTCAAAAATTGCTTTCTCTCTTACATCACCGAAGGGATAATTCTTTGCAAATGTGGCATGTTTATTTTCGAAAAGTATCTTGACATTAGACTTTTTGTTGTTTGCTACTTTCTCATGATAAATAAGACAACTTGGAAGACCAGTTGCATTAGGTACCAAAGCAAACGATTCAGTCCATTCAGTTTGGAATTCACGATGTCGATCGGCAATTTTTTTTTTCTTCCAAAACATTTTGAGAAGAATTTTGAGTTTCTGTATTATGTCCAAAAAAGCACAATTTTGAACTATGCACTGACTTGACTGCGAGACAATAATTAAAAGAAATAATCGAGATCCGTGCTGTGAGTGTGAGTTGCCGGCGGCGGTTGTAAGACTTTCGAAAAGGGGCAGTTCTGTTTCTTTTTTTGTAATTTTGTGATGTTTCAATATATTTCCGAGGAGCCATAAGCTCACAACAAAAGATCCACATGTGGCTCGAGAGCCACACTTTGCCGACCCCTGGTCTAGTTACATCAGCCATGTTTTTCATGAATTTTGAAAGGTATGTTACTAACCCAAGGAATCTTTGCAGTTGTTTTACATTTTCAGGTCTCTTTATTTTATTTATCGTTTCTAATTTTTCTGGGTCCTGGCTTCAAACCTTTGTTCGTCACAATATGACCTAAGAATTTAACTTCTTGTGTGCTGAATATGCATTTTTCTTTATTTAGTTTTAACCCTGAATTTCGAAATTTATTTCGCACTTTGTGTAATTTTTTCTAATTTATCTTGTGTTTCAGCATGTATAAGTATATCATCCATTGATACCTCTGTATTTTCTATGTCCGTGAGGAGTGAGCTCATGACTTGTTGAAACACTTCAGGCGCAGATGCTAACCCAAATGGCATTCTCAGGAAAGAGTATCTTCCAAATGGCGTGCTGAATGTTAAATATTCTGATGTTCTTTTTGTGGCTCTAAGCTGCCAAAAATCTCTTTTGCAATCTAATAAGGCGAGGTTATGTTTTTTATTCATAACTAATGGATCTAAGCACAATCGTATTTTTCAATTTTTTGTTACTACTACCATAGGCGAAACTGCTGGTGTTGGTTCTGTGACTGCTTTTATTATTTTTTGTTCGACCATACTCTCCAGTTCTTTTTTAACTTGATCTCTGATTATATGTGGTACCTTTCTTGGTGGGCATATCGGCAGCAGAGTGTTGTCTATCAAGTCTATATCGTATTTAAATTGTTTCAGGCATCCAATTCGATCAAATAGTTCTTCATTTTTCTTTGGCAATTCTTCAACTCGTCTCACTAAGTTGAGGTTTACGCAGCTTGTTTTGCCGAGTATTGGTGTAACTTCCTTCTCTACTATTATGTATTTGACGGCTAACCTTTTAATTTTCATTTGTGTTTCGATCCATGCCTCTCCTAATACAGGCATTTTGTGATTAGAAAATGACATCAAATACCTGGTCCTTCTCGTGACCTGTGTCGTACTTTACAGTACTTAGTGAAGTGATTTCTTCTATGGAAAATCCCACATGTTTTTCCAAATGCTGGGCATGCCCTAACTCCATGTCTCGTACCACATCTTCCACAGTTAAATTCTCTTTCTTCGAATTCACTTTTTTCTTTTTTACATTGTCTATCTTTATCATTGTTATTAATAATAGAATATAAATATTTCTATTATCAATCTATTAATAATAGAATATAAAATAGAATTATTTTTCTTTTTATATGTGACCGTATCTACTGATGCTGTATTCTTCATATTTTTCACTTGTTGTTTAAGCTGTTCCACTGAGTGACAGATATCTACTGTTTTTTCTAGAGCCAATTCATGTTGGGCCAGGAGTTTTTCCCTTGTAGTGTCCTTACTATTAAAATTAGTAAAAAATACTATATAATCCCAAATCACTAAGTATCACTAAGTACTGTCTTCAAGAATTCCATAACCACAATTTTTAACTTTTGTTGTGAGATTAGTAAGAAATTCATCAAAATATTGTCCACTTTTTTGTGTAATGAGGTTGAACATATATCTTTCACAGGTTTCATTAATTTTCGGTGTAAAGTAGTTTGTAAATTTACTTTTAATAATTTCGAGTGATTGGGACGCAGTTACAGATAAATTAAACGTATTAAAGATGACAGCTTGGCAACTTCTGCTTTCTTTTTGCTTAAGTTAATTGCAACGACGTACTACTCCCACTGTTGTAGCCACGGTTTCCATGATTCAACTTCTATCGTTGTAACGAAATATTTCGGCGGTTTTATATTTGCACTATATTCCGACATTTTAACTTGGTTTTGGCACCATGTATTATAATATATTTGGTATTATGAACTACTATTATTAATGTTTTATGTTTACAATGTTATTTAATATGACGTATCACTAATGTCTATCTAATAATAAAGGAGAACATCTGGTTGACCAGGGCTACCAACTCTTGGAGGGAAACCCGACGCATGAGCAGCTTGGGCGTTCCATTACGCACGTTAATGGAAGAAGAGTGGGATAATATGTATAGAGAAGAAAACTGTAATAGAAAGATGGAAGCCTTTATCACACAAGAAATCGAAAAACACATTCTAAATTAATCTTCAAAGCGATACAAATATATTATAGCAACCGACTTGAACACTCCTCAAATAAGCAAAAAAACACAGTGGTCGATCATCAAGGAGGTGACAAATAAGAAGACGATCAAAGACGGCAATATGTATAAAAGAAAACGATCAAAGGCTCATTCAAGACCCAAAATCTATAGCTACAATATTTAACAAACATTTACAAATAACCTCACACCAAATCACCAAAAATATTCTGCCTATGGCAATAAGGAATGACCATATAAAGCTAAATATCCAATCGATGTACCTTGAGAACTACACAGAGACTAAAATTCTGCTAACACAGAAAAACAAGCCCACGTCCGCACCAGACGGGCGGGCGTTCATGTAAAATTATAAGGATGGCCATAACGGAGCTGGTAAAAGCAACGACGCATTTAGTTAACCATTCTTTTAACAACGAAGAATTCCCAGAGGTTCTGAAAGTGGCGATAAGCATCCAGTAATGAAAAAAAGGTAGAAAACCACCGCCCTATTGTGCTGGTGTCTATCAAAAATACTGGAATTGGGCATATTAAATCGGCTAAGACCATTTATTACTCCGCCGTCGCCTGGCCCCAAGTCCAGGGTGTGAAAGGAGGAGGGTTGTCGCTCTGACGAATTGACCAGAATCGGGAAACCGAGGAAACTAGGCAAGAAACCGCATGGATATTCAAATTAATTACTTACGAAATAATGCTACCGCATCGGGGCAGCCGATGCGCCAGCGCTAGGGACCTGGGATGCTGGTGAGAAGTGGGCTACTGGCTAAAGACCTAAATCAATTACAAAGAAAATGGAAATTCGAATCGCGCGGAATATACGAACAGAACATCACGTCGGCCAAAAGGAAATTATAGCAATAGAATTATCGAAATTGAAAATAGCAATTGCTGCGTTATGGGAACTACGACTCACCGGTTAGGGACAATGGCGATCGACCCGCCAACAATCGACGGAATTCTATTCAAGTGGCGAGAAACGCGAGAAACTGCCGCCAGTGTTATCGCATTCTGAGCGTCTTTATATCTGAGTATATGAGCGTCTGGCGGTTATTACTATCGATGGAACGATTAAGACCCGTATTGTATCCGTTTATGCACCAACGTTTATGACCAGCCCGGATGCCAACAAGGACGAATTCTACAACCAGCTCCAACACGCACTTGACATTATACCTCGAACCGAATTAATTATGCTCGCGGGGGACAATGCACATACAGGTGCAGATCGCACAGGATGTGAAGAAACAATGGGAAAATTCGGACACGAAGAAATAAACGACCACTGTTCGACGCTGGAAATGATAGGAGGCGAAGTCCCTTCCTATCATTTGCAGCGTCGAACAACTTGACCCTCGGCAACAGCATCTTTTGTCACCGCCTCAAACATCAACTCGTGTAGCGAAATCCAGCCGGCAAAGACTCGGCAATACTGGACTACGTACTGATCAACAACAGATTCCGAACGACATTAAAAGACGTGCGTGTAAAGCGTGCACCCGACTGTGGATCGGATCATTACCTTGTCTGAGCGAAATTACAAGTGCGATTACAAAGAGCAAAGAAAAGGATGCTACCACCAATCAGGAGGAACTGAGCCTGTCTACGAGACCCGGAACGAAAATATCGAGTAGAAGAAAAGCAATTATCGGGGTAGGTTCTGGAGTGCGCAACGGAGTTGTGCCTACACATCCGTCGCCGGACACGTGGAAAAACCGTGGATTTCGGACGAATGTCTGATAAAAAATGTAACATATGACGTGTTTACATATGAAACACGTCGATTTCGAGCAATACGTCAATTGAGCAAAGATGTACGGCAAAAAATGTAATCGGAATGGGAAGCGTATTGGAATAGTGTCGCAGCCGAAATGGAAGAAGCTGCGTCGAGGCATGAGTACCGGAAGTTGTACCAGACAATCCGACGGCTAGGCGACAAAATAACATCAACGAACGACAACATAAAAAAATTGGACGGAACCTTCTAGACCTCTCCCCACGAGCGCCTGCAGCGGTGGAGAGAATTCTTCCATCAACTGTCCAGCGCCCGAACCACCGAATATCGAGCAGCCTACGAATCAGTTCCCCGAAACCGAACGGACAATTAATGAAAAATGGAAAACGGTACAGCGCCAGGAGGAGATCAAGTAACGGCCGATGATAAAAGCCGGAGAAGACGTCTTATTGCAACAACTTCACGTTCTCATAACGTATATATGGCATTCGGATCGTATCCCGTTGGCGTGGAAGAAAGCTATCGTTTCGCCTATTCTGAAGAAAGGAGACAGTCGAGAATGCAAGAACTACCGTGGTATTAGCCTCCTCTTGATTGTCGGCAAAGTATTTATGAAAAGCATACAATCGAGGCTAAAGAAAGATCGAGAGCAAACGAGCCGGGAAGAACAAGATGGATTTAGACCACATCGAGGATGCATCGATCAGATATTCGCTCTACGTCAGCTAACGGAAGAAGCAATTCGATGCGGCAAACGAACCGTCATCGTCTTCATCGACTTCAAATCCCCCTTTGATTGCATCGACTGGGCCAGTTTGTGGAGAGCCCTGGAGACCGAAAATGTCCCGCTGAAAATCATTCAACTTCTTGAGGCATCGTACGACGGCTCAACCAGCAGTGTTCGTATCCGAAATAACCCGAGTTCGACGAAGCAATAGACATATACATTTCCCACATCGCTCAGTCATACGGAATAAAGACCAATGCGGATAAGAGCAAAGTGCTCACAACGGACGGATTGGAAGCAAGGGTTTACCTCGATGAAACCCAAATCGAACAGGTACCACAGTATTTGGGATCACTTGGGACAGAGAAGGACAAAGCAATTGGTGTCGACGGCCGATGTTCATGGTCGGATCGGTCAAGCAACAGCAACATTCGCCCCGCTCAAGTGGTGCATATGAAAGCGGACGACTATCACCGTCTAAAGCAAAATACGCCTATCCCGAACTTTAATCCTTCCTATTCTTTTTTATGAATCAGAAACGTGGACACTGCTCAAACCGGACCTAAACCAGCTCGAGGTCTTCCAAATGCGATTCTTGAAACAAATACTCCGTGTCTCTAACCGCGACCGACTCCGAAACGAGACGATTAGAGAAAGCTGCGATCGACAGACACCGATCGTAGAAGAAATACAAAAACGAAGACTACCTTGGTTTGGCAACGTCTGTCGGATGAATAACACCCGGCTTCCACGCAAACTCCTTTGGCGGGAGCGACCCCCAGACTGGAGAATACAAAGAAACGCGCCAAAGAAGACATGGTTGAAACAAGTGGAAGAAGATCTGAGAAACCAAAGAACTGGATACCCATCAAGCCAAGGACATTGCAATCGATCGGAAAGAGTGGAAACGTAACGTGAATGGAGAGAGAAATCCTGCGGCACCGACAGCAGCGTATTGGTTGCGAAGGCGACCCCCTCCTCAATCGCCGGCTACGGATTTAATATTTTCAAAAAAAAAACACCATTTATAGATAAACATGACCAAATTCCGAAGCAAAAACACGGATTCAGAAGAAACAGGTCAACACAAATAGTAATAACAGAATTATTAACAAAAATACTGGAGGAAGTAGATGACGGAAAGTCGCGCTTTGGGATTTTCTGGGATCTTTCAAACGCGTTTCAATTAAATTGAAACATACGGAATTAGGGGTAGAACAGCTAAATGATTAAAAACATATTTGACTAACAGGAAAATATTTGTTAAAATTGTAAACCAGAGAGGGATCTGTCTCTCTGGCCTACAATTTTAACAAATATTTTCCTGTTAGTCAAATATGTTTTTAATGGACCAATGCAGATCTACCACAGGCAATATTCTGTGACCAACATTATTTTCGCAATACACAGCAAACATAATTAAGTATATCGATTGCTGTCATTCTACTCTATATGCTGATAATCGCAGCTTCCTAATTTCGGAAAATACAACAAAAGAAAATGAGACCAAAGCGAAGGCCTTGTTAGAAATGCTATAACAGTGGTTTATAGGAAATAATTTATTTCTAAACTCGGAGAACACCAATTACTCGGAAAACACCTCAAGTCGAGATGCTATTTAAAGCTCAAAAACGACTAATCAGAGCCATAGCTGGGATCTCTGTCACTACCTCCTGCAAACCCTATTTTCAGGAATCGGGGATATTCTGCCATGTTTATGCATATTTAAGATTGGGCGCACGAACGTAGTGAGTGCGCACATTCGCGCAAATATTTTTTATTACTCATGCGAGGATGTATCTTACAAGTTTGGGATCCAGAGGCCATTAAAAAAATGGAATCAAAACTGAAAAATTTACTTTTTCAATTGTCTCCGGTGGTGTGGATTCGTCATAAGAACTATCCTCAGTCTCCGGTATCACCATAGAATTTACACTCACTTAAAAACGTTTTCTTAAATTTTTTAAATTATTTTGAAAAGAAAAAACACTTCCCGTCACTTTTTTAATATCGAGGTCTTGATTGTATTTTTATTTATTTGTTTTTTTTCAATATAACTAGCGATATTGAATATTTCCGTGCGTTGGCCAGGTTATGTGGAAAGACAATGCGAAGTGGCATTTCTCGTATTAAAAAACGTGCGCCAGGATGTACTTCGCGCGCATGAGTAATAAAAAATTGTATCGCACTCGACGAACCGTTAACGAACCCATATGAATACTTTACTTCATTATAGACACAAAATAGAAAAACCTATTTAACAAACTTCCAACGAAAATGAAGGAAGAAACAAATCTGAAAACTTTTATCGCTATTAAGATATTTGATAGTGATTTTTTTTACAATATAAATGAGATACAAAACCATATATGACGTAACCCAAACTCTTGTTTTGTTTTGTTTTTAAGGGGAATAAATTATTTTTGATTCGATTTTGATAGCATGATAGGCAGTATCGTGTATGACTCGTGTATTAGTTATCTTACATATTCTCTTTTTTATTATTATTTACATTATTTAAGTTTTTAGATAATTTTGTCCTTCAATAAACAACTCAGTAAAGGTCAACTCCGTACTGGACAATTGGACAACAACTTGCCATTGGGATAACTCGCATCGAGTTAAGGCGGCTCTGAGCAATTATTATCAATACAGTATTTATAAACCGAGATTTTTAATATTTTAATTTCTGTGCTAAATGTCAAATTTACCGGTTCTGTAGTTGCCCAAAGCCGATTTGTTCAATAGCGATTTGACTCAGTTGCGTCTTAGTATTCTTATAATTGTTTTCATCAAAACTAACTAATAACTTTACTAATCAATATACGTTTCTTGATCTTCTTAATTAGTCTTATTTAATTAATGTTACCTGTCTCATAATTTTGATGTGACCTTTGGAGTGCTCGTTCTGGTCTAGCCAATCGAAGTAGTACAGAATACCTTTCAATTTGGCTTTCTGTGAGTTAGTACTTAGGTGTTTGAAGAAGTAGCTGAAGTTGAAGTTTTGTAGCGTGGGATGGGTTTTATCAGTACGTTTTGGAAACGTCGAGAAGAACGCATTAGCTAGAAGCGAAGCAACTAAAGTGTATTCTAATTCGGTGGAATCGGCTATGGAAAGAAAAACAGATTTATATAAGGGGGTAAAATTGGGGTAAAATGTATTTAACTGACGTTGTTGTTGCAGACTGAAATGTAGTCCGGATTTAGGTTTGTATTGTTTCAGATCACTGGCTCGATTGGCTATACTAGGGAGAGTTTTGTTAAGGAAATTGCTACGTTCTTGACTAGTTAAGTCGTTGTCCAAAAAGTTCAAAAGGCCTATGAACTGTTCAGGGTCCGGGGTCTCTTCATCGGGATCTAAACTAACACTGCAAAGACAAACATAAATTAGCTAAATGAACCAGTCAAACTACTCGAACAGACTCACTTGCATAAATCATGTATTTTTTGCATGCCGTCCATTAATTCTAAAGTGTTTTTTGTGTTGGAAATTCTCTTCAATTGCTTTTGCACGGACCCCCACCATGGCAGATCGCATGGTAACATCACCAATGCCATTTTTTTCTTTTCTGAATAAAACAAAAATGATTTAAACGAATAAACGAACATCCGCGAAAACTTTCTAGTCAAGCTTTTAAAATAAATGTAAACCTATCGATATTATTACAGTTGTTCAAGTTCAGTGAAATTTACTTGTAGTTCTGGTCTTCTAATGTCAAGGACGACGTACCTAATTTATAATTAATTAATACGCCATTAACTTGTTTATTTTTAAATAGCATTATTAGTTAATATTACCTGTTAAATTGTCTAGCAAAGTAAACAAATTAGTTATTTTTCCTCCTTGAATAGATTTACACGAAGCATTTACTAAATACACAATTCAAACCAGATTTAAACAGAGAACCAGACTTTTACCTTCATAATCTCTTTGATGTAAATTATCTAACAAGTCATAAAGTTTTGTCTCTTCAAACTGCTTAGAATTTACAAGCAATTAATAACAAATTTTTTTTTGTCGAGAAAACCGCAGCAATTGCGAATGCAAATAATAATGATTTAAATTTAAAAACAAATGTAATATATTTCAAAAGACTTGAAATAATTTATTGCAGAATATTGTTTGGTGGTTGCACGTTCCACTGAACGGTGCATTTGGCCAATACAAAGTCGGGTCGTCGTGTCGGATTGGAAAACCTTGGGGTTTTTTCGAACAGTTTTCGTTGTGTGAAAAGTTTCAATGCTGTTTCTGTTGTTGCCGTAAATACGGAACCAATAATCGGAGGAGTTGGTGGTCGATCGGTGGGTTCCTGGCTTGTTCTGTTTCGATTTGTCTATCAGTACAATCCGGGACGTTGTCGAGTGTTTTTCGAGCGCGCTTTATCTTCCTCTCGTTTTTCCGCTTCACAGGTTGTTTCAGTGATGTGGCGTTTCAAAGGAGGTAAAAACACGTTTTCAAATTTATTATTTCCTTTTGATTTAATTACATTTAAGAAAACAATTTAAGTGTTTACAATTTACACCTGAGCTACAATTATTTATATGATATTTATACGATATATTACGATATTTTTGTTCTGTTATCATGATTAATGATTATTTTACACAATCACAATTCTCACAATCCTCTTCACAATTCACAATCCTCTTTAGCAGAGCGTCTTTTAATAGTCTTTCACAACCTTTCAAAGATACAAGATTTTTTTACGGGCCAATTTTTTTTGTCTAGTTTGTCTAGTCTGACAATCTGAAATTGCGATTATATTGGTATAATCTACTCCTGTCTGTCTAACCAAGTCTGTCTATCTACCTGGGATCATCTGTCTAATCTAGTCGTGGTTGTATTGTCCTGCCTGTACTTACTTCTTAGCTTTGGCTGTCCAGTCTTGTCTGTCTAGTCTTGTCTGTCTAGTCTTGTCTGTATAGTCTTGTCTGTCTAGTCTTGTCTGTCTAGTCTTGTCTGTCTAGTCTTGTCTGCCTAGTCTTGTCTGTCTAGTCTTGTCTGTCTAGTCTTGTCTGTCTAGTCTTGTCTGTCTAGTCTTGTCTGTCTAGTCTGTCTAGTCTTGTCTGTCTAGTCTTGTCTGTCTAGTCTTGTCTGTCTAGTCTTGTCTGTCTAGTCTTGTCTGTCTAGTCTTGTCTGTCTAGTCTTGTCTGTCTAGTCTTGTCTGTCTAGTCTTGTCTGTCTAGTCTTGTCTGTCTAGTCTTGTCTGTCTAGTCTTGTCTGTCTAGTCTTGTCTGTCTAGTCTTGTCTGTCTAGTCTTGTCTGTCTAGTCTTGTCTGTCTAGTCTTGTCTGTCTAGTCTTGTCTGTCTAGTCTTGTCTGTCTAGTCTTGTCTGTCTAGTCTTGTCTGTCTAGTCTTGTCTGTCTAGTCTTGTCTGTCTAGTCTTGTCTGTCTAGTCTTGTCTGTCTAGTCTTGTCTGTCTAGTCTTGTCTGTCTAGTCTTGTCTGTCTAGTCTTGTCTGTCTAGTCTTGTCTGTCTAGTCTTGTCTGTCTAGTCTTGTCTGTCTAGTCTTGTCTGTCTAGTCTTGTCTGTCTAGTCTTGTCTGTCTAGTCTTGTCTGTCTAGTCTTGTCTGTCTAGTCTTGTCTGTCTAGTCTTGTCTGTCTAGTCTTGTCTGTCTAGTCTTGTCTGTCTAGTCTTGTCTGTCTAGTCTTGTCTGTCTAGTCTTGTCTGTCTAGTCTTGTCTGTCTAGTCTTGTCTGTCTAGTCTTGTCTGTCTAGTCTTGTCTGTCTAGTCTTGTCTGTCTAGTCTTGTCTGTCTAGTCTTGTCTGTCTAGTCTTGTCTGTCTAGTCTTGTCTGTCTAGTCTTGTCTGTCTAGTCTTGTCTGTCTAGTCTTGTCTGTCTAGTCTTGTCTATATAGTCTTGTCTGTCTAGTCTGTCTAGTCTTGTCTGTCTAGTCTTGTCTGTCTAGTCTTGTCTGTCTAGTCTTGTCTGTCTAGTCTTGTCTGTCTAGTCTTGTCTGTCTAGTCTTGTCTGTCTAGTCTTGTCTGTCTAGTCTTGTCTGTCTAGTCTTGTCTGTCTAGTCTTGTCTGTCTAGTCTTGTCTGTCTAGTCTTGTCTGTCTAGTCTTGTCTGTCTAGTCTTGTCTGTCTAGTCTTGTCTGTCTAGTCTTGTCTGTCTAGTCTTGTCTGTCTAGTCTTGTCTGTCTAGTCTTGTCTGTCTAGTCTTGTCTGTCTAGTCTTGTCTGTCTAGTCTTGTCTGTCTAGTCTTGTCTGTCTAGTCTTGTCTGTCTAGTCTTGTCTGTCTAGTCTTGTCTGTCTAGTCTTGTCTGTCTAGTCTTGTCTGTCTAGTCTTGTCTGTCTAGTCTTGTCTGTCTAGTCTTGTCTGTCTAGTCTTGTCTGTCTAGTCTTGTCTGTCTAGTCTTGTCTGTCTAGTCTTGTCTGTCTAGTCTTGTCTGTCTAGTCTTGTCTGTCTAGTCTTGTCTGTCTAGTCTTGTCTGTCTAGTCTTGTCTGTCTAGTCTTGTCTGTCTAGTCTTGTCTGTCTAGTCTTGTCTGTCTAGTCTTGTCTGTCTAGTCTTGTCTGTCTAGTCTTGTCTGTCTAGTCTTGTCTGTCTAGTCTTGTCTGTCTAGTCTTGTCTGTCTAGTCTTGTCTGTCTAGTCTTGTCTGTCTAGTCTTGTCTGTCTAGTCTTGTCTGTCTAGTCTTGTCTGTCTAGTCTTGTCTGTCTAGTCTTGTCTGTCTAGTCTTGTCTGTCTAGTCTTGTCTGTCTAGTCTTGTCTGTCTAGTCTTGTCTGTCTAGTCTTGTCTGTCTAGTCTTGTCTGTCTAGTCTTGTCTGTCTAGTCTTGTCTGTCTAGTCTTGTCTGTCTAGTCTTGTCTGTCTAGTCTTGTCTGTCTAGTCTTGTCTGTCTAGTCTTGTCTGTCTAGTCTTGTCTGTCTAGTCTTGTCTGTCTAGTCTTGTCTGTCTAGTCTTGTCTGTCTAGTCTTGTCTGTCTAGTCTTGTCTGTCTAGTCTTGTCTGTCTAGTCTTGTCTGTCTAGTCTTGTCTGTCTAGTCTTGTCTGTCTAGTCTTGTCTGTCTAGTCTTGTCTGTCTAGTCTTGTCTGTCTAGTCTTGTCTGTCTAGTCTTGTCTGTCTAGTCTTGTCTGTCTAGTCTTGTCTGTCTAGTCTTGTCTGTCTAGTCTTGTCTGTCTAGTCTTGTCTGTCTAGTCTTGTCTGTCTAGTCTTGTCTGTCTAGTCTTGTCTGTCTAGTCTTGTCTGTCTAGTCTTGTCTGTCTAGTCTTGTCTGTCTAGTCTTGTCTGTCTTGTCTTGTCTGTCTAGTCTTGTCTGTCTAGTCTTGTCTGTCTAGTCTTGTCTGTCTAGTCTTGTCTGTCTAGTCTTGTCTGTCTAGTCTTGTCTGTCTAGTCTTGTCTGTCTAGTCTTGTCTGTCTAGTCTTGTCTGTCTAGTCTTGTCTGTCTAGTCTTGTCTGTCTAGTCTTGTCTGTCTAGTCTTGTCTGTCTAGTCTTGTCTGTCTAGTCTTGTCTGTCTAGTCTTGTCTGTCTAGTCTTGTCTGTCTAGTCTTGTCTGTCTAGTCTTGTCTGTCTAGTCTTGTCTGTCTAGTCTTGTCTGTCTAGTCTTGTCTGTCTAGTCTTGTCTGTCTAGTCTTGTCTGTCTAGTCTTGTCTGTCTAGTCAAATTCAAAATAATTTATTTCCATATTCAAGTTGTACAACAAATGGAAATGTGTCAATATAAAACATGAATAACTATTACAAAACTGAAGTTTCACTTTCAACTGAAATAATCTGATAATGCATAAGGTTCTAAGTCCCTTAAATAATTGAACACTTGTTTTTTAAATGTTTTAAAGTTTTGGATATCTTTAAATTTTTTTGGCAAGTGATTATATACTCTGATGCAGCTGTAAGAGGGTCCTCTTTCGGACATTGTTAATTTGTGTATTGGCGGCATATATTCAAAATTCTTCCTCCTAGTTTCCACATTGTGGTTGTTTTTGCTGCTTCTGAAGAGTGTTTTGTGTTTGAAGATAAAATTCAGAGCTTCATAGATATATTGGCCATACACGGTTAATATATTTGCTTCTTGAAATTTTCCTCGGCAGGATTGTCTGTAGTCTAAATTTAGCATAATACGTACAGCCTGTTTTTGTATAATGAAGACATTATTGATGTTTTTTCCAGTCCCCCAGAAGATTATACCAAATCGCATGTGAGATTGAAAATTCGAATAGTATACCATTTTTATCACCTTTGGACATAGAACTCTTTGTAAGATCCTTAAAGAATACACTGATTTATTTAACTGGCTGATTAAGGAGTCTATGTGTGTTTCCCATTTTAAGTTTTCATCGATGTGTATCCCAAGGAGCTTAACACAGTATTTGTCTGTTTAGTCTTGTCTGTCTAGTCTTGTCTGTCTAGTCTTGTCTGTCTAGTCTTGTCTGTCTAGTCTTGTCTGTCTAGTCTTGTCTGTCTAGTCTTGTCTGTCTAGTCTTGTCTGTCTAGTCTTGTCTGTCTAGTCTTGTCTGTCTAGTCTTGTCTGTCTAGTCTTGTCTGTCTAGTCTTGTCTGTCTAGTCTTGTCTGTCTAGTCTTGTCTGTCTAGTCTTGTCTGTCTAGTCTTGTCTGTCTAGTCTTGTCTGTCTAGTCTTGTCTGTCTAGTCTTGTCTGTCTAGTCTTGTCTGTCTAGTCTTGTCTGTCTAGTCTTGTCTGTCTAGTCTTGTCTGTCTAGTCTTGTCTGTCTAGTCTTGTCTGTCTAGTCTTGTCTGTCTAGTCTTGTCTGTCTAGTCTTGTCTGTCTAGTCTTGTCTGTCTAGTCTTGTCCGTCTAGTCTTGTCTGTCTAGTCTTGTCTGTCTAGTCTTGTCTGTCTAGTCTTGTCTGTCTAGTCTTGTCTGTCTAGTCTTGTCTGTCTAGTATTGTCTGTCTAGTCTTGTCTGTCTAGTCTTGTCTGTCTAGTCTTGTCTGTCTAGTCTTGTCTGTCTAGTCTTGTCTGTCTAGTCTTGTCTGTCTAGTCTTTTCTGTCTAGTCTTGTCTGTCTAGTCTTGTCTGTCTAGTCTCGTCTGTCTAGTCTTGTCTGTCTAGTCTTGTCTGTCTAGTCTTGTCTGTCTAGTCTTGTCTGTCTAGTCTTGTCTGTCTAGTCTTGTCTGTCTAGTCTTGTCTGTCTAGTCTTGTCTGTCTAGTCTTGTCTGTCTAGTCTTGTCTGTCTAGTCTTGTCTGTCTAGTCTTGTCTGTCTAGTCTTGTCTGTCTAGTCTTGTCTGTCTAGTCTTGTCTGTCTAGTCTTGTCTGTCTAGTCTTGTCTGTCTAGTCTTGTCTGTCTAGTCTTGTCTGTCTAGTCTTGTCTGTCTAGTCTTGTCTGTCTAGTCTTGTCTGTCTAGTCTTGTCTGTCTAGTCTTGTGTGTCTAGTCTTGTCTGTCTAGTCTTGTCTGTCTAGTCTTGTCTGTCTAGTCTTGTCCGTCTAGTCTTGTCTGTCTAGTCTTGTCTGTCTACTCTTGTCTGTCTAGTCTTGTCTGTCTAGTCTTATCTGTCTAGTC